>CM074490.1:3057105-3188578 GCA_037389245.1 Oryzias sinensis
CCACACAGAAACCCCCCCCCCCCCCCCCCCCCCTTGGTGTTCTGGTTCAGGCCTTCTGCTGTAAGGGAAGGGGACTAACCGCTGCGTCACCGTGCAATGTTTTATTTTTATTTTCATGCCATAAAATACCCTTTAATTCATTTATAATTTATCATAACAAAAATACACTTCAGTGTCTTTAATTTTTTTAGATGACTCATGAGCCCCCGAGGCTCCTGTTGGGGTGGGGTCAGGGCCGGCTCTGGTCTTCTGGGGGCCCTAAGCGAAATTTAATTTGTGGGCCCTCTAAATGATGAGCAGCACCAACAAAACGCAACTGTTGTAATATAAACGAGATCTCTCTATTAATACATTTGTGAATGTTTTATTGTTGCTGCTGAAGAATTTAATACAGTTTATTGCCTGCATGTTAAATGCGCATTAAGTGGTGCCAAACCTATGTTAAAAGTGAAAAGAAAAAAATATGAATGACAAATGTATATTTATATTTTTAATGTAACATTAGGCACTTAAAAAATGACATTCACAAAACTCCAACTTATTAAAAACAGCAATTTAATAGAAAATCAAATAACGATAAAACAATCCAAAATAAAGAACACAACAGCTCAATGATGGGGATTTTGAGGGGGATTTTGGAAAGTCAGAGTCTTTCTCAGTCTGAAAAGGACCTCTTTGCACCAAATTCATTCTTACTGGATCAGAGAGTGTGGTTGGCCATTCAGATGGACCAATTGGATTTGAGGAAGGTGGAATTTTGAATCCAGTCTGCTCCTCTTCCATACACGCCTCTCTTAGAGCCTCTGGAACATAAGAGAAAGGATTTCAACAAAAGCAAACAGTGAAAAGTCAAAGATGTCCAATTGAATCTACATAACAGTTGCTGTGACACTGGAAGCAGATTGTTGGAAAGACGTGCCTTCACCTTTGTTTGTGTGTGTGCTCAAATGTATGACTTTCTATTAAATAATAATGAAACAATAAGTGTGATATAGGTTCCATTTTGGGTGGATTTGAACTTACCAGCAGCAGCATCAATGTTTTCCTTTTCAACAGTAGATGTGGTGACAGTAGTTTCTTCTGCAGCTAAAAAACAAGAATTATTATTATACAATAATCACTGATAAAGCTAATAAAATAAGACTACTACTAATAGTTTACTGGCTCATTTAAAATCTCTGTGCAGGTTTTCCACAATTTTAATGATCTTTTTATATAATTATGAGAGATTTATTGTTTGATTGTATATTTGCAAAAGATCATATTTATTTATTTAATTATGAACAACTTTGGACTCCATACTCTGCAGCTGCTGTTTTGGAAAAAAGGGGGTTATGCAGACACTGATTTAAATTACTTTACTAGCTATTAAAATGACCTGAGATGACATCTTCAGTGATGTCAGGAACATCATGGGATGTGGACGCTGCACCACCTCCAATACTTTTTGAGAGCAGAAGAAACTGTTGGCTGAGAAGGAACTGTGCAAAACATCATCATTATGTAGAAACAAAACTGCAAAATACAAATAAGAAAAAATAAATGTACCCATTTATAAATAATAAATGTGAACAATAATTTGAATATAAGAGGAAATATAAGCATTTATACACTTCTCTATTATTTGGTATGTTCATAATTTTAAAATTAGTACATTTATTTTGTCTGTCATTTATAAATGAGAACCTTTATTTCCTATGTATTTGGCAGTTTTGATTCTCCATATTTCATGCTAATGCAAGATTTTAAGACACATTGTTGAAAAAGTCAGAATACATGACTGTCTATAACAGATAAACAGCAGTTTTTATGCTGTAATAAACCGGAAAATGCAGAATGCACTAAATGTGTTAGCAAAACAATGAAACAATAAGATGACGTGAATTAAAGCATTTATCAGCCATCACCGTTGTCATTATTTACTTTTCTCTGCTCTCCGCCGTTAGAAGGTCATGTCAGATCTCATCTTAGTAACTTGGGTATCACAATTATTTTCCAGTTTTCCATTGGAAATTAATTAAGAAAAACAGGGACGTTTATGTGCAATATTCTTAACCTGATGGATTAGTATTATTTTACGTAAATTGCGCAGCCACACATAAATACTGGATAATGTAAAAATACGGCCCCAACATCCTCCAAACTTACCTTGTGATTATTGTTGAAGCTCTTCATCTTTTTTCAGCTCCTAATGATGGATAAAGTCTCTGTGGCATGAAGCTCCTTGTTGTCGCTTTGATCAGTGTGACAAAATGTGCTCGTTTTTTTCTTTTTCCCAACTTTATTGAAACAAAATGCGCTCGTAAATGCACAGTGTGCCAGGCTCAGACAATGACGTTGACCAATCGTTGCTAAGAGTGGCGTAACGTCCTTATTTGGGTTGCCAGATTGGTTCAGGTGTGCTGACGGGGGGGATCATTAAAGTGCAGGAAACTTTCCTTTGCACACATTCAGAGCTATGAAATGGGTTGCCAAATTTGGGTCTTTTTTTATTTTTATTTTTCGCCACTTCGGGGCCCTGCTGGTGACGGGGGCCCTACGCGGCTGCGTAATTCGCGTATAGGGAGGGCCGGCCATGGGTGGGGTCAGTAAGAAATCGACCTGAGCGGCTCGTGTACCCCGTCCCGAACAGAAACGCTGTCAAACTGTCCCCAATTTAAAGCTGCTTTGAACACAGAGAAGAGCAAAACTAAAATCAATCTTTTAGAGTTTGTCAAAAGTACACCACCATTCTAACGTATGTATAGATATTAGCCTCATCATACAAGGACCAGAACAACATTTGAGGCGTCCATCGTAATAAGGTGCATTAGAGATCTACAGACAACATGGAAAAGCAAAATAAAAGCAGTATAAATATGTACACGTGCAAAAATGTTTAAATATTTCACTCATGAGCCAGATGCACTATGGGTAATATCTGTTTGGGACTCTATTGGTCCTGTCTTTGTGGGATCTAGATCTAGTTTGAACAAATGATGTCCTGAGTGACAGCAGTGGTCAGTTTTTGTCTTTGCTCGACCAAAGCTAGCGATGTTCTCCAGATGGCGGCCGATGACCTTTCCTGGTCGCCCTCTGCTGGCCCCTCCCATCTACAGAGACACAGATGAACGCTTCCCTCCTGGTTGGCGGCGCCTTTCGGATGCGTCGACAGCCCGGGTAGGGTCCTCAGAGATGACCCTGCAGGGGGACACGTTCTCGCCGTTTGATGGACAGCGGAACGCCATTCCCCTTGAAGTCGACGGTCACCTTTTCGGTCTCTGTGGCGTTTAGCTGCAGGTGGTTTCTGGCGCTCCGCCTTGCACGTGCCCGGATTCCCTCTTTGGCGTTTCATCGAGATCCGGGCCACCACTGCTGTGGGAGTAGCCCCCATTTTAGCCATTTATACATACTGCTTCCTAAAGAGATCCACTGGTCGCCACGGTGACGACATCCAAGTTACTTGATGGAAAAACGATCCGTTTTCCAGCTCAGAGGCCTTTTTTCAGTGGTTTCGGAAAGGAGTAGATGTAGATTTGAAGACAGGAGCCCCAACCTGATCAGCTGGTTCTTTTATTCTGGAGTTCCTATGAAATGTAGGCAAAAGGCGGAACCAAGAGAAGAAGCAGAAGCAGCCAGCGTGTCTGCAGAGTGAAGAGTTCTGGACCTTCAACGGACCGAAAGGGGACATTTTTGTTGGACTGGAGCTCGTTCTAAACAAGTTTGAAATGAATCTCAGGCTGATATAGTATGGAAGTTGAACATCCAAGCAGCAGACCTTCAAAATAAAATGTGAAGAATGCTGCCCCCTAGAGGACAACAAAAGCTAGTGATTTTCTTTTTTAACCTGAAATCAGACACTCATGAAGTCTCCCCACGGTTTTATTAAAGACAGTTGTAGGTCAGTCATACCAGCAAACAATAAACAGTCAGTGCTTTGGACTACAAGGTGAATCTCTGCAGGCTGGACTCTAAACATCAGATGACGAAGGGCCTTAAAGGGACATCTCTACTGACGGCGAGCGCTCTGGTCATGGAAACGGCCGGCCGAAGACCTTCACTGCTTGGAGAAGAAGGCTTTGCTCTTCTCCACGTCTGGGACGATGGTGTCGCTCCCGGGTTTCCAGCCGGCGGGGCAAACTGCGGGGAGGAACAGCGGTTACTCCAAGCTGCCGGGTCATTTCTGAGCGGTGCCACAGCTGAGGGCAAAGTGCAGGCGTGAAGGCCCGGGGGGGCAGTAAAACCCCACCAAGCACCCGGCTTCACAGCAAACGCTACAGACCTGGAAGCATGTGCCCTTCAAAATAAAAGTCCACACTGCTAATGCGAGACTGATGTTAAAAAGGGAAAAAAAATGTTTCCTTTACCGTCACACCAGCAAACAAAAACAATCTTTATACTTGGAGAACATTTTTGAAAGCATTTTCATAGAAAAACTCACGCGGTCAGCAGTGGCATGACGGTCTGTGGACTTCAAAGATTGAACCGGGACTAGATGCCAAAATCTGATCTGAATCTGATCTACTGTGAACACACTGGATCATTCCTGCAGGGCCGGGAGACGGGCGGAACCAAGGATCCGACTCTCTTTGGTCTTCAGCCTCTGATCCACGTATTCATCAATGAACGGAGAGAAAAGCTGCACTTGTAATGAACTACATGCATAGTTGGATTAGGAAAGTAATCAAGCAGCTCTGGAGTCCTTCAGGTAATTAAATATGGCACTGTTGACAGGCCCTGACAGTTCAAATCAACGCGCAGTGTTGCTACCGGATCTGTGCCAGAAACCCGATCGGTACCCTAAACGTGCCGATCGTCTGTCGCTTATTTCAGAATGGCCGCCAACTTTGAGTAAGACGTCTGCAACTCGTCCAAAAGGCTTCTAGCAGGAGCCAAAAATGAGCACAAATACCTCCTTTGGTGTCCAGTTCAATTCAAAGTTTTACTTTGACCTTCCAACCCCCGACTCTCCGGCCCGGTCCCTGATGTCTGCCCACCAAAAACCATGACAAATGCCAAAAAACCCGCTACAAAACCAGAGGAGACCTCGCCTTTCGAGCGGTTGCTCCTCATCTCCGTTTTAAAAATCAGTTTTTATTCAGAAGAGCTCTATTCAAAAGTTGATCTCATTTTTCCCTTCATTGTCTATAGAATTAAACAGTCATTTACTGGAACTACATCAGCTCCTCGTAGCATTTTCCAACAGTTTTGTCTCCTTTACAATCGCCAAGCTCTTTCAACAATGAATACCTCTGTGTTCTTGAACAACCAAAAGCTTCCCTGGCTGAATTACACCACCGTATAAAACACCGTTCAATCCTAGATTGTCCTTTAGCGCGGACGTTTCCCGCCCCTGAGCCACAGACCGCTAAAAACCGCCAACTTAGATGGTTTCCGTTTATTTCCTGATACTGAAGGAACTTTTATTTTGGAAAACTACCGGATTCTGTTCACCACATCCATCCGCCTTGACGCGTCACGAGACCATGCTGCTCAGAACGGCGAAAGCTAAAAAACAAAAACAATAAGACGTTTGGAAAGTTTCTTTGGGGAGAAAAGAGTCTGTGAGGAAACTGAAGACAAGCCTTCGGCTTCAAAGAAACATGAAGCTGCTGCTTCCGGACAAAAGCGGGAGTCTTCCTCCAAATACAAACCAGAGGCCGCTCCGGAACGCAGATCAGGAACAAATCAGGAACTTTGTTCGGTTTAATCTTTGTCATTTGGAGAAAAAAAAAGAAGAAAAGTTTTTAAACTACATTTCTTGTAGCATTTTAAGTTGAAAAATACGTTTATCAGAAACTGGGGAAAAAAAAGAAAAAGGTAAAACTTTGGTCCCTGAAAATATTGTCCGACATTAAACGGCCTGAAAAAGGTCTCGATACATTTTGTGCACGTACGTGCACGTTTTTTCTTTTTACTCACCCTCTCCATATTTATCGGTGTGCTGGAAGGCTTGGATCAGACGGAGAGTTTCATCCACGGAGCGACCCACGGGCAAATCGTTTATGGTGATCTGTCTCAAGACGCCGTTGCCGTCGATCACAAACAGACCTCTAGGGACAAAAAACAAACATCCTGTTGGGATCCTGCGTTCTCCCACAGCTCAGAAAGCCGGACGACGGAAGGGAAAGGATCGGACCTGTATGCGATTCCGTCGTCCTCCTTCAACACGCCGTAGTCTCTGGAGATGGACTTGGTGAGGTCTGCCACCAGCGGGATCTTCATGCTGCCCAGACCGCCCTGCTTCCTCGGGGTGTTGATCCTTTTGCAGGTTAGGAACATAAAACATGTTTAGACTTCACCACAGATCCACTTAAGATCCCACGTCTCAAACAGGATTCTTTAATAAAAAAATAAAAATAAAAAAAACGTATTGGGGAATTCATGAAAGAAGCAGACATGTTTCTATTCAGGGAAGCTCCGCCCCTTTTACAATGCTCACAAAGTTTCAGAGCGAACCGAAGCTGTGGGGCAAAAACAGCCAGCAGCAGAGGTCAGAGTACTTGCTCAAGGGCACCACAGCTGGGTTATGTAGGATGAGCCGTTTGAAATTCCAACCAATCAGACGTTCCCATCCAAAAACAACTTTCATGCCACCTTTTTTTTAATCAAAACGCAGAACTGATGTACATTCTGCTCAGTGTATTGGAAGGCAAGGGAATATGGGCAAAATAAATAAAAAGACTACATTTGAAGGAAGAGACGCCCGATTTCCACCAGTCCGTCTGCGGCGCGTGAAGTGCAACCTTCGTTAATCAATAGGAATGTTTACGTCGCCTCCGTCACGTCAGCGTGTGGCGTCCGGCGTGTCCGTCCCTCTGCAACGCAACGGTTCCATTTCCTGTCCCACGACGCATCAAAAGCAAAACTTTCATTGAACTGTCAAAATAAAACTTTAGGAACTTTTATATTTAAGGTGACGTGCCAACCCATGCCCCCAACAGGGGGGGGGGGGGGGGGCTGGAATTAGAAATGTGAATGAGGAAGCCAAGTCGAACAAGGTATTTTCTGTAACTATAACCATCGTCAGTCTTTTTTCCTTTTTCCAGTTCTATACTTTAAGATCTTTGCTCTGAACAGATGAAGTTGTGGACGTCCAGCTCGACTATTTGACAGATTCCTGTTCATGTCCTGTTTTGATGTTGTTTGTCTGAAAATTCCCCTTTCACGACAAACGTCTGCAAGTCAAAGTGAGCAAAATGTGATGATGAGGGAGGCGATCTTCACCTTTTCCTTACTGCAGCTCACTGTAACTCAGATTACACGACCTGCAACCAGGCATGTTGACCTGAAGGGCCACATTTACTGGGAACGCTTTGTGGAAAAGAAAAAAAATGTATCGAGTGAAAGAATATTGGGGGGGGGACTTTAACGTCTGACAGGGAGGGGCAGGTTTTTACTCCATAGGCTTTAAGTTTAAATCTGGACCTAGACCCGGACTGAAGAGGAGGAGCAGCTTAAGGATGAACTTAAGGGAGGAGCTGCGAGACCGTTGGGTCAGCACTTATCGAGACCCTGCAGCCAGACCCCGACCGGAGATAAACCTGGGGGGGGGGGGGGGGGCTTCAGAACCAGCTGATATAAGCTGTTGTACCACATCTGCTCTCTGGTTAGAAAGTTTTCCTATAGAATTGCTCCACGTTTGTAAATACTGCTGGTGCAGACTCAAATGCTGCACCGCTGTGTGTGTGTTTGTTTATGGGTGTGTGTGTGTTTATGGGTGGGGGGGTTCCCCAGTCCACCATAAACTGAGATTCGGATTTAAATTTGAGGACGACTGGTCGATCCGCCTCACGGGTTAACCCTCCGCCTGCGTTCACCTGCCGACCTTTTCTTATCAAAGCTTTCCGACTTGTCCTTGACCTTTGCAAAGACTCACCGTGGAGCGATGTCAACACGCTCAAACGCAGTTTTTCCAGGAACAGGTTCTGATAGCAACCCGCTGACTCATCAGGAGCTGCGTTTACATGAACAAAAAAAAAAAATCGGAACGAACGCCAGATCAAAAGAAAAATGCGTCATGTAAATACGCCGTTCCAGGTATTTTAGAGAGTTCTGCACGTGTCACAATGATTTAATCCGAACAAAGTGTGACGTATGTAAACCTTTGTTATAAAGTGTTTCTGGGCCCATGAACACGGTTCAATCCTAATCCGATCAAAGACATTTTGCACACGTCACCGCGGCTGCTGTGGGTAAACTCCAGTTCTTCCAGCAGGAGGACTCACCACGCCAGGTGGCTGAAGTGAGAATCTACGGAGCAGCCGATGACCTCGCACCCGATCTTGCGAAACTCCTCCACCCGGTCGCTGAAGGCGATAATCTCGGTGGGGCAGACGAAGGTGAAGTCCAAAGGGTAGAAAAAGAAAACCACATACTTCCCTGAAACACACAGAAGGAACCGGTTACTCAACCCACAGAGGATGAATCCAGTTACCCCAACGATGGTGATGGCGTCGGTGACACCAATCCAAACAGGAGCAGGTGCAAACACTGAATAATGGAGTACCTTTGTAGTCCGACAGCTTCAGGTCCTTAAACTGTCCATCCACTACAGCGGTGGCTTTAAAGTCTGGGGCAGGCTGGCCTATCTGAGCTTTTCCAGCGGACATGATGGTGCAGGTGGTGGACGATGAGCAACTGCAGGGAGGAGATCCACGAAGGAAGAAGACAGAGAAACCACACGTTTAGGCAAAGAGCTGAAAAGTCTCCCGGTTTGAGATCTCTGCATTCATCCCCCCTGCACCCCCCCTCCTCCTCCTCCTCCTCAAGGAGGTCACGCGCCAGTCCGGAGAACAAAAGCCTTTTAAGAGGCGCGCGGAACCTTGAACGACTCAAAAGGAGAAAGATAAGAAGAAGAAAAAAGAGAGAGACGCGCTTTTAAGGCGGGAATGAAGACTAAAGGTCGTTTAACTGGAGTTCAAAGTTCATTACCTGAAGTGTTACACACAGACACAAAGAAAGCACACATGTTCCTTCATTGATCGTCTCTCAAAAGTTTGTCGAAAACCAGCAAACGCCGCGCGGCTCCGGTTAGATCAAAGGCACCGCCAGCGACTTTCAAACGCGTCTCGACCGAACCAACCCGGGCCCAAACAAAGACGGAACCGCAGGCAGGCGGGCCCGGACCGTCGCTGCTAGCTAGCTTCTATTAAACATTAGCTTAAGAAACCGGGTTTTTTCTTTCTTTTTTTTGTCAGTTTCTTCCGGAACAAACCGCAAAACCTGGAGACGCTGACGTCAGACCAGACTGACCCCGTTCACTCCCAACTCACCTGACTGTCCGCCGAGAACTCGGAGGAAGGTTTGAAGCTTCTGGAGAAAAGAAGCGCCGCTGCGTGGAAACAAATAGACCCCGACAGCTGCGCCCCCGGAAGTACTACACCCTTCAAAATAAAAGCCGCTCCTTCGGCCCTGAGAAATCTTTGGAAGAAGTTTGTGCTTTGGGGCTCACTAGAGCAGTGACACTACTAATGAGTTAGGAACATTGTTATTTACACGAGGACTATTCTGTCTGACTATTGAGGGAAAAAATCACTAATAGTGAAGAAGAAACACAATTTTCATCAGTTTGATTTTTATCACCCCTAGAATTAAGACAAAACCCAAATAACAGACATCGACTGTGTCAATAGCACTCTCCCACTAGTGCTACATGCAGTTCTGCTCAGGTCACTTGGGGGTCCGATCGTCCAGTCTCTGCTCCCGCTGATCCCCGACCTGCTCTATGGGGTCCAGGTCAAGGGTCATTGCTGGCTACCAGAAAAGCCCCTCCCACTTCCTGAAGTCCAGCTGTGACAGTTCTGGCACCATGTGGTGGATCATCATCATCCATGAACTGGAAGTTAGGGGGTGTTTTGGTGGAATTGGGGGATGATGATGGTTCTATGATGTCTCTGAGGTCAGAACCTGCAGTGACAAGAACAAGAACCTGGTGATTCCGGTCCAGACTGTTGATCCTCCCCCACCAAAGTGAACCCTGGAGACCATGTTGACCTCATCGTCTCGCTCCACCTCACTTTCTCCAGCAACGCTGGCGACCATCTTTTCTGCACGGTGACCCGACCCTCATCCGTGAACAGGACGGTAGACCGTAGCTGCATCGTCCAGGTCACATGGTCTGTACTGCAAGCGTTCACGCCGGCGTCTTGGTGTGGGTGGAGTCATCTGCAGCCGTCGTCTGTCATTCAAATGTGGTGGAGTCGGTTGGGAATGGTTAGTCTGGAAACCTTACTGTAAGTGTAAATTCAAAGTGCCCAACATGCTAACTTTTAAAATAAATAGCTTACAATATAACTCAAGATCAAATTAAACATCAAACTTGTAACATTTACAATGCACAGCCTTATACTGTAATCTAACGTGTGTGGAAATAGATGAAATGACATGATCTGCGGACTGAAATCCTGTCCATAGTAGATTTTGCTTTATTTATGCTATATCAGTCTTTTACATTTGTCCAGTTTGTAATTATTATTTACATTTTTGTATTTGTGGCCTTAAAAAAAGAGTGGATCAGGTCCAAGTCCTCTCTGTTTTCCCAACCTGTTTTGAATCATCACTTAGCAGTGTCAGTTTTCTTGCCTGTTGTTTTTTCAGTGATGTTTTTTGTGCAGAGCGACCCCGCCCCCATTCCCTTCCTGTCGCCCATGACTGAGAGCTCTAACTTATGCTGCGAGCTCCTGCTATCTTACAGCCCCTCACACCAACATCCTAATATTACCGGTGGAACAAAAACGGTGAGCCGCTTTAGATCCAGATACCAGTTCAGAAGAGGTGATTTAAATAAAGAAATACTCAGAAATGCAATGTTGAGCATCATTTTCTCTAAATATTTGTCCTTTTCCATCAGAAAAAGGCTACAAGAACATGTTAGAAATCGGAGTGGGCCTTTAAAATACTTTTGTATTTGACAAATATGTTCTCTTTCATACACACATTTACAGAACAGTAATAAGTCTGTCATCGAAAAAGTAAGTAATATGAGATGTAGCAGTCCCCCTAGCAGCAGGTATGAAACGTCAATCACCCACAGTTTTATCGGGTCAACTCTCATTTTGATGCAGTAACCCAAAACTTCCGGGAGACGGCAGTAGTGCGTTGGTACGTATGGGTTGGTACAGTGAAATCCATAGAAGAAGAACTCTGTGGAGCGCTACTTCCGGTGAGCTAGCATACCCTGCTGTTTCAGGTACTTTCTGAGAGATTTTAGGTAGATTCACGACTTTAATAAATGTGTTATGAAGTTAACACGTGTCTGTGAGGCAGATTATAAAACTTTCTGGTATTTAACTGAATAAAAACGGATCAAGCAGGTACGCTGCGACCTGTACCAGCACACAAAAGGTGGCAGCTACAGTACAGCAGAGTAATAATAGAGCTAAATCCATCGAATACCTTTGTGTGTTTATATTAATATTTTAATCCTTCTAATGAAAAAGTACGATAATCGAAATGGTAAACTGGTAATGAAACGAGGAACAAAATAAAAAGAGAACTGGAAAAAATGCTTTCTACAACTCATCGCAACAACAAATTGTGCCTGATCGCGTGGTTTTTTTTTTTAAATTATTATTATTTTTTCTTATCGCGTGGGTTCAGGAAAGAGTGTGGATGACAGCATGCAGGCGTCTGCAAGCTTTGACTCTAAAAGGGACAGTTTTGAATCAAAATTATTGTGAATTTCGTAGTTGAACACAGAAATAAAATACGTTTTTAGACTAAATTAAAAGTCTGTCTTGAAAAGAAAACCTTTTGTCAACATAAACCTGAGTTCCTGACATGTACAATATATTTTCCCACAATTTAAATGCTCTTAGTAAATTCTAAATTGAAATCACATGAACAGGAAAATAACAGAAATAGTTATCTTCTTCAAAAGTATAAACGCTGTGGTTTTGATCACAGAAACGAATAAATCTGTTCCTCTCGTTTGGCCCTTAAGGCTCTGAAGGGCCAGTTGCCACAGGTTGTTGTTACAGGTTTACAACTGCTTATAGTGTAATTTAGCCAATCATAATCAAGAAATCGCTGTTCTTAGAAAGTTCTGGGGGATGCATATTATTGATTTTATGACAAGAGTTTGCGGGCAAATGGAGATTTGAAGATCCTTCTGCAGCAACAGATTTACTAGAATAAAAAAATGTAGGAAAGTAATGGCATAGCCTGTGATTATGACTACTGTGCAGTCGTTCATATCCTCCTTTTCCCACTGAATATAAACATGACCTACAAAACTACAGAAACTAGACACAATTGTGCAGAAAAAACTATATTTGCCACATTTCTTTTCTAATAAATAACAGCCCTGACTGTTGTTTATATATTTTACCATCATTTTGTTCAGTTATCTTACATGCTTGAATTCAGGAGGATCGGAAAATCACACAAGACCTCCTTGTTTTAGTGTAGTGTCAACAGTTGTAAAAAAAAACATGTTCATCTATCTGTCCGTCCGTCCGTCCATCCACATGCTATAGAAGTAAATGGTCTCAAAACGTAAAGTGTATTTTTTTAAACAGTAAAGTGGGTTTATTGGTCCTTTTCGTGCGTAAAGGTTGCAGGTTCTTAACAATTCTTCCTGCTGCTGCTCTGCTTCATGGGTCATAGTTCCATCAGTGATCACAGGAATTTGATAAACTCCACAAAAAAGGAAAGTAAACATGCAGAAATGACAAGAATATGGCAGATTTATTGCAGTGTGAAAACGATGATCCTGATGGGCCTCGTGTCTTTATGTGCTGTGGGATAAATTTCCGTCTCTAATAAAATGCTGAAACTACATCAGATGCCAGTGAAGGACACTGACAGATTCAACCACTTTCATATCAATAAATATTTTACTTTATGATTTCCTTGTATGTAGTACAACTTAAAGTCGGTCACTTGTGAATAATGACACATTTAGTTTTATAAAGAATCTGCATCTTTAGTCAAATAAAACCAGTTCATGTTGTTCTTAAATGTCGATGATGTGATTGTTTTGTTCAGTGACTTTTCCTGGAGTTCCCTCAGTTGTCTTGATACTTATTTGCACAAAAAGTTTCTTCACTTATAACTTGTTTGCCGGCGCTGGTCTTCGGGGAACACTGTCCTGCATGTCCTCCATGCTTCCCTGCTAAAGCACACCTGAATCAGGTCATCGTCAGGTTCTACAGAGGCCTGCCGATGGCAGTCATCAAATGCAGGTGTGTATGAGTGGGTAAGGATAAAAAAAAACTAAAAAAAAATGCAGAACAGTGTTTCACCAGATACCAGGGTTGGGAAACGCTGCATCACAGCCCCTAGTTTAGATCAGTTTAGCCTGATCCTGGTTCTCGATGACAGACGTAGCGTCCTGCTCATTTCTGCAGACATCGCTGCCCCACCCACCCACCTACCCCGATCAGCTGGATCAGGTCATTCAGGGTTCAGGTCAGCTGAACTCTCCCGATCAGTCTTAACAGCAAATAGGGGAGAACTAACTGGCGGGAAAGTAGAGCTTGAAAAGCAGCTGTAGGTTAGAACAAAAATCTTTTTGTTCTTTTTCTTCATTCTTCTGCTGGAAAAATGTTTGGTTTGTAGATGTTTTCGGACTTTGAAGTCAAAGAGGCTCTGACAGCTAGTCAAACTAGCTGTCAGATGAAGTTGGCGGCTCTCGTTCAGTGTGCCACCTGCCTAGTTTACTAGAACTAGAACTGTAGTTAGTAGTGGTTAACCTGCCTCTTCTCTTTTTGTTTTTAAGTCACTGAGGTGCAAAGACAACCAGGGAGAGCAGGAAGAGCTTTGCCATCATCAGCTCACATGGAGTCACAAGGTAAGGTGCACCAACGCTTAACCATGAAGACACTCCTTCACTGCTTTTAATATTAGTGCTGCAGCATTGATGTTATAATATTTGATGGTTTTTATAAAATATGAAATCACAGACTATGGATTAGAAGGACAAATGGATCCATGAACGTCTTTGTTTTCCTCGTCTGAGCTGGAATCTGGATCTAAACTGGACGGCGGGGTGTGGCTGCCATTTTTGTTGCACCGCTAATGTTAGGTCGGGGATGTGAGGGGCTGTAAGCTAGTGGGGGAGAGTGTAGAGAGGAGGGGAAGGGGGTCGATGAACTGTTGCCGCTCTGCAGAAACGATGTCGTAGAACCGTGTTTGTCAACCGTGGGAAATTACTCAAAACGTCTACCATTGCCAACACATCAGCTCTTCAGCTGTTTTTGGGAAGTCCCGCCCCTTCAACTGTCCCCGCCGATCATTCCTGGGGGCGTAATCATATGTCATCAGGCTGACCAATCACAAGTGGTTAACGGCCTCACTTCCTTGTTCCGACTCGGCTCACAAAGTCTCTCATTTCCAACAAAAATAGCAGCTAAAGCTCGTGTTTGGCGGTGTAGCTTCCAGCGGGATCCAAATGATTCAGCTCAGAGACGTGAGTCTGTCTGGCATGGGCATCGCACTACATCTCCCATAATGCATTGGGTTAAAGTGACAGCCAGACATCCCTGTGTTCAGCCCGAGTCATCTTTCTGACTGAAACACTTTTCCAATCATGTCTGTTTGAGGGACGAATTCAGTTTCAGACTTCAGTTAGAAGTTAAGCTTAAATAGAAGGAATGATCAAATAAAAGAAACAGGATTAAGGCCAACAGACACTTTAATAAATGGATAAAAAAAAAAAGAAATAGTTCTGCTAAAGTTACATTTTTGAATGAGACTAAAGAAAACTAATGAAACTTCATCACTTTTGGTGCAGCTACAGTCGAACATAAATATAAATATGATGTTAGTTTTTATGTGTGTGAAATTTATTAAGCATGTTGTGATCTTATAATTGTTCAAAAATTACATTTGCTGTTGCACAAACATTAAAAACCATAAAAAATAAATAAATGGCAATTGTTTATTTTTATTACTCAAAAATGAATATTAATAAACTGGAGGGAAAAACAGCTACCCGGGAAAAATTTCAACTAATTTAGTTGAAAATTATTATTAAAAACTTTCATAATTTTTATTGCAACTTCCAGCTTTTTCTGCCTCAATTATTACAAAAATACACATGAGATCATGGAGGGACTGTACATCCATAAATTCTATGGAGTTTCTCCTTTTTTTTACGTTTTTGGAGGATTTCTGTCAAGGAAAAAGTGTACCTTGGCTTAAAAGAAGGTTGAAAATCACAGTCCTGGAAACTGAGTTTTAAATTTAGGTTAAAACGGTATAATCGTAGCTAAAGACCAAAAGATGATCGAAGCGGGGCTTTAAAACAATGATTACTAGAGTTGGAGAAGATTGGAAAATGTGAATGTAATGTGAGGAAAGCAGCTGGAGGTTGAGTTGGATTACCTTTTAGTGTGTGTTTTTTTGTTTGTTTCAGTTTTTGTTTTGTGTTTTCCAAAGTGTAAAGACTTTTTATGACTTGTGCTGAGTTCACTAAAGACTGGAATGATGGTCTGCTTTCTGTTTTTTAATGTTTTGGTCCCTCACAGACCCACTCTGATCCTTAAGTTTGGGCATTTTTAACAGCGTTCCCAGTAAGGCCGTCTCTACGTCGAGGTTTTTTTTTTTTAATATAATCAACCGCCACATAGTCAGCTATGACCGCGTTTGGATTGCAAAGCATGATGGGAGCTTTATTATGGCGGTACATCCAAACCTGAACCAAACCAGACGACAGATTTCAAAACAACGGTGGAACAGGAAGCAGTCGTCTTTTCATGGTGATGAAGCCGTTTTTAGACAAAAAAAAAAAAAAACTGGTTTCGTTTTCTAGGACAAAGTTTCTGCAGAGCGGCATGAGTTGATTAGAAATTGACCTCTGAGTTGTGGGCGGGGCCAGCCTATCATGGGGGGGGGTGAATTTGCCAATAAGTGACCTGCTGTTTTGTTTTTACCAAACCTGGTTCGTGTTCTCAACCACAGAAGCTCCGCCCGTTAAATCTGCCTCCGCCCCCTCGGGGCCAGTGGTCTGTGAAGTCTGTGGGCTGTATTTCGAGACCCGGCGAGGACTCTCCAGCCACGCTCGCCTCCACCTACGGCAGCTGGGCGTGACCGTGTCGGAAAGCAGCGGCGCTCCCATTGAGCTGCTCTACCAGCTCATCCAGGAGAGAGACGGCTCCCTGTCGGCCTTCAACGCAGACCCCTCTGGAGCCGGATCCACAGCTCCTAAGAAGAAACCCCAACAGGAACCAAAGACGTCGTCTGTGCAAGAAGAGAAGAGCTCGACCTCCAAGGCAGGAGGGAAACGCCCGACGGCCCCACAAAAGGCCGATCGCCAGGGACCGTCAGGCCGACTGACAGAGCCAGCGGAGCCTCTGAGGTCGGCCGAAGGCGGCAGCTCCTCTTTCTCAGATCATCAAGGTGTCACCAAGCCTCTGTGGGCGCCACTGGATACGGATGCTCCCATTACCTTAAGTACAGCTGACATTTTATTTATGTAATATTCCTACTATGAAATGTACGTCTGCTGACCTCCTGCTGATTTTACTTTTTCCTTCTTTTCTTCCTTTCGTGCTGCAGCTTCAGACACGAGTCACGAGGCCCACGTTTGCCAGCTTTGTGGCTGCTGGTACGAGACACGGCGAGGTCTCTCCAGTCACGCCCGAGCCCACCTTCGCCAAATTGGGATCCCCGACAGTGCCATAAAGGGGGGGCCCATAGAGTTCCTTTACAAGATGATGGAGGAGGACCCAAAGCCCTTGAGCGCAGAGCTCCAGGATGAAGGCGCCTCCTCCCCCAAACGTCCCGCCGACCTGTCGTCTCCGCCCACATCTCCTGCCAGCAAGCGGCCCAAAGCGTCTGAGGACTGCACCTGCGTCCTGTGTGGGGAGCAGTTTGAGAACCGAAAGGGGCTGGGCAGCCACGCACGCTCTCACCTGCGCCACATCGGGGTGAGCGACCTGGTGGGGAAGAACTCCGCCATCGACACGGTGGAGGAGCTGGTCAGCAGCGGCATGATCGAAGTCATGCACCCCCCGAAAACCAGCAGCTCCCCTGCGACCACGTCTCCGGCGCCGCCCTCCCCCGGGCTCCCTGCTTCCTCTCCGCCTCCGAGCCAAGGCAGGACCGTCTTCCTCTCCTCGGCTCCCCCCCAGAGTCCAAAGACGAGCTCCCAGGTTCCTCTGCACCCCAGCAACAGAGCCCCAAAGGCCAAGAAAGGCTTCCGGCTGGCAGTGGACCCCCTCCTCCGGAAACCGAAGCCTGAGCCCGTCGAGGTCGAGGTCTCTGAATCCAAGACATCCAGTCCTGAGGACGGCTCCTCTGCGGCCAGTTTTCCTGCAGCTCCCACCTCTGCGGCGCCTCTTGACTCAGGTACGGCTTTTTTATTTTTGGACATTGTCTCCTACAAAAATGTTGGGCTGCAGCAGGAAATGACATCATCAGCGTCAGCACACACATTTCCTTTAACTCATTCTGTCAATGTAGGAAAAGGAACCCACTTAAAGTCAAAGTTTGATAAGTAAGCAGAAAAAGCTAACAAAAACTTAGATTGACTTAAATAATGGAGCACTTCAACTTTAAAGGGAGCTCTAAAATACAGACTCATTTTAAGGCCGTGTCACGCAAAGAACACGAAAACTAACGTGTTTAATGAGCTGTTTATATGCAATTCATTAATGATCCGTGCGTCAATTACATGATTTAAAAGAGACATGTGCGTCGTCGATATAAAAGTTATACATTGGTGGTTTATGCCTGTAAAGTCTGTTAGACAGACGTGGAACGGTCGTGGAAAGACTCACATTTTCTTATGCATCTTGCACAAAGCACACGCAATTTATGTAATAATTGCGTATAAACTACGTAAAATACTGAAAACTGCGACGGACATCTGCGCACATTGATGAACTCAAGCAGCACGTATGAATTACGTGTACCACACACGTATGTATCACGGCCATCATATGTGGAGAATGCACAAACGTACGCCGTGGCTGTGTGTCACGGCCTTCAGGCAGACGTCCTCCGGTTTACTGTCTGACAATATTTTTACACACGGACTTGTATACGAGGCTGAAGGGGGCGTCGGCTTTCTTTCTTTTCTGTTTTTTAACCTTCAGCTTCCCTTTAACTTTGCAGGATAACGTTTATCTTCGTCCTCTTGTGAAATATCTGCAGCTGCTTCAAACTTTATTTGTAAACTAAAGTCCATGTAGGAACCATTAAAATGTGAAATGGATTTTCCCAAAACACATTTCTCTCTAAGTAACGTGGGATAGATGAATCCAAATAAATCCCTTGTCCATAAAATCTGGTATTTTACTAAATGGAATAATAGTAAAGGTTTGAACCATTTGAACAACTTTATTAACAACACATTTGTAACATTAGACAGCTGGTTGGTCAATTTTCTGCATTATAGGTAGAATACTTTAACCTGCGGCCTGGGGGCTGGACCCGGCCCCCCCATGCATTTAACCCGGCCCCCCGAACGATGCTAGAGAGAAACCCTTTTTCCTTTCTTTTTTTTTGTTGCATTTTGTTCTTTTTTAGCCTCGCCACGTGATCGAGACTCATGGAAGTGTGGGAACCTCACTTTGCCCCAGTCATGGAACTTGAATGTGACCCAAATGTCTACATTTCTTCTAGTCCATCCCTGACGACCTGCTGTGGTTCCTGTTGTGGGTTTTGTTCCACAGACCTGCAGTCTCCTCCAACCGTTCTCTGTGACTTCTGCGGTCAGCTGTTCGAAACACGCAAAGCCCTGTCCTGCCACGTCCGCGCCCACCTGCGCCAGCTCGGCCTGACCTGGTCGATCAGAACCTCTCCCATCGACCTCCTCAAAGAGGTCATGCTGCACGGTGAAGACGGGAAGGCCAAACAGCCGTGGGCCCCGCAGGGCTCCAAAAAGCCCCGGAGGAGCCTCTCTGCCGAGGAAGGCGCTTCCACCTCCTGCACGTCACCTGTGGATTATTCCATGAAAGACAAGTCTCCGTCGGGGAAGACGGCGGTCCCTCGTGTGGGTAAGTCATCCGGCTTTAGGAGCACGAGTTCAGCAACGTCTGGTAACGTTAGGGTTCCCATCATTAGGGATTCCCAGCTCTCAGAGCCAATGAGACTCTTCCGTCTGGACCAACAGCAGCTAACTTTAACAGCTCCCTCATCCTCTCTTTAAGCATCTCTTTAGGTTTGCTCTGGAAAGAAGAACAAACTTTTGTTTCTGCACATTTAACCAGCTGACCGGCAGGTTTCTAGAGGGGTTTCCTAGGCGTCACAGTTGTTTGTCATCCGGAGGAAGGATTAAGGAAACCGGGTTACCCTGAGGTCGATTTTTGTTTGTTTCTGCTGAAAAATCTGTTTCTTTTCCATTTGAACAAACCTTAAAACGATTGAATGGAGATTTTTACCGGGGAGATGAGAACCTTCACCGATTCAGGTTACTGGAGCTCACGTCAACTGGGACTTGCTTGAGGTCAGGTGGCATCAGAAGCACCGTATCCTGTAATCCGGACATTTCCTCCCCAACCTGCTCCGAAATCTCTGAGATGACCAGGTTGAAGGTCCAGCCTCGACCCCTTGATTTTTGAGATGGTCAGAGGAGATCTGCTGCTCGTTCTGGTTCCTCTCTGAGCGCTCGCCTGTGACTAAAATCACTTGGCGATGAAATCCTCCTAATTTTCTATGTCGTCCAGAGCCTCAGACTCTGGGATTTTCTGTTGGTTGTAGTTTTTGATGGTTTAAAATAAAAAAAACAGAATGAAGCTTTTATTTAAACAATATTTTAGCCCAGCAGTCTCACAAGCGCTTCCTGCTTCCTGTCACGTGACAGGAAAGGACTGTGTGACAGGCGCTAGACTAGTTCTGTAAAGCTTTGATGTTTATTGGGAAACGCCCCCTTAGGGATTCTGGGCCGAACTGCTCTGTAAGACGGGGGGTGGTGGTGGGTGAAGCGTTTGTTCTTTGTGATTAAAACGGCGTTCTCCTGGCTCTGCCCCACCAGACACCTGCTGCCAGCTCTGCGGGTTCGACTTTGAGAACCGTAAGGCGCTGGCGAGCCACGCTCGGGCGCACCTCCGGCAGCTGGGCATATTTGAGTGGAAGGCGGACGGAGCGACGTCGCCCATCGAGCTCCTCAGTGAAATCATCCAAAAAGATCCCGCCAGGGTGGCTGAGATTACCAAACGCTATCGCTTCGGAGACCTCTACATCAAGAAGGTTTGGCTCCGCTCTCCTGACCTTCTGTAAAGTAAGACGGATGTGAAGTAAAGCCCTCGCTGCTTTCACCTTTAGTCCCAGAGAACGCAGAGATCGACTTCCCCCTCCGCTTCGCCTGACTCTGGCGCTGTGGGCGGCGGCAGCAGGAGGACGTTCGCGCAGCAGGAGCTCAAGGCCAGCAGGAAGGACCACGGCAGCATGAGCGCTCACACGCCGAAGGGTGAGGGAAGACGCCAAACGGCGAAAGCGGACGTCTGTCGTTGTCTTCAACTGGGCTCTCTGCTCTTTAGGGGTCCATCCACTGAAACACGGAGTGTCGTCAGGGCAGGAAAACCGGAAACCGCAGCGGCCGCCTCGTTCCGGCAGCATCCCGGCGCTGCTGCCGAAGCCCCCCCTCACCCCGCTGGTCAAACTGGTGGGGAAGATCTACTCCCTCAAGTGCAGGTGAGTGTGTCCGAGCACAAACAGGTGAGCAGTGTTAGGCTCAAGCTTAGAGTTTGTTCCTAAAGTTCAGAAGAAAAAGAACATTTTTCAAAAGTTGTTCTCAGAAAATGTTTGAGTCAGCTGGTTGACACTAAATAGACGTGTAACGAGTCATTCTGAATGATCCGATTGGATCCAGATCCTCTGTCCTAAAGTGGATCCAGATCCTCTGTCCTAAAGTGGATCCAGATCCTCTGTCCTAAAGTGGATCCAGATCCTCTGACCTAAAGTGGATCCAGATCCTCTGTCCTAAAGTGGATCCAGATCCTCTGTCCTAAAGTGGATCCAGATCCTCTTCCTCCAAACTTCCAGACAGAAATTCCTGCTACTGAACAGTTTTCCAGATTCTTGGATTTCTTCCAGATCATCAAGTTAATGAAATCTGTGTCCAAACCAACCAGTAAACTAGAATGAATGTCAAATCCATTCACATGTTAGTTTCTAAAGTTCACCACTGTTGTTTTTCCACATCCAGAGAATCCAAAGGGAACATTCTTAGAACATTCTAGACACTGGATGGTCACATGACTTTATTCACAGTCTGTCCACACATTGGACTGGAATGATGGACTGATCCATTGCTGTGATTGGTCGGTTTTACCCTATAGTCAAATAAACCCACCGTACCCCAATCCAAATAGTATTTTCCGATTATTATAATTGAAAATTCTCAACTTGAAACATAAGGCCAACATAAAATGATACATGAATAAACCTGAAGAGGAAAACTGGCTTTGACGCTGATGTGAGGAAATCATACTTTGGAGATCCGTCCTCGCCAGCGAACGACCCTGTCACGATCACAGGCGGGGTCGTCACGGGATACGCTCTAAACAAAGTGAGCAGCCAGACCCGGAAGGTCCCACTGCAACGGCCCCCTGTTCCACAGGAAGAGTTGGTGACTGTGGGGAGGGTCCCCCTGAATTTCAAAAAGGTTTCAGTGCATAAAAGTAAAAGCAAAGATAAATAATCAAATAAATACAATTAAAGACGACCCGCTCCAATAAAAATGGTGTTTTTGGGCGTTTTTCACATTTTCTGAGGCACTGATGAAGAAAATGAAGCTCAAAAATAGCATTTCTGGAGTTTTGTAACTCCAGTTTTGCTGCCATTTTGTGTTGCACCGCTAATGTTAGCTTCGGGTTATGAGGAGCTGTAAGCTAGCATGAGAAGACATAAACAGATGGATGATGGGAAGGGAGGGTGGGGTTGCTCTGTTCCAACTGTCCCGCCCATAACTCTGGGGTGAATTTCTGATGAGCTCCTGCCGCTCTGCAGACACTATATTATTTAGGTTATTAGGCTTTGGATAAAAACAACATAACCAGAATGAAAAAACAAAACAACGATTGATCATGAAATAAATAGTGTAAATTTAAATAACAAATTATCATATTTCCTAATTTCAACTAAAAGCCAGATTATGAAGGTAGGTAAGTAAAGAGCCTTCTTTTAAAAACATCAACAGTCTCTGCTGCCCCATGGCTCTCTGGGAGGCTCACCCACAGACCATAATAACTGAAGAAAGCCTCACCGTTCGTTTGACTCATGCGCAGATCCAAAAGTACAAAATACATCTGATAAAGGTGGAAACAAACCAGGAAGTGTCAGCGTTTGGGGAAGAAGCTGGTGTTAATAATAATGGAGTAAATCTTGATTGAAGGATCTGGTATTGATGGGATGTCTGCTGTCCGTCCTCACCAGCTCACCGGTCGGGCTGGAAATCTCTGCCAGATTCTGGAATCATCAGGAGATCACAAGATCACCGGTTCACTCTGCAGCTCCACTCAGTCCTGAAGCTGCCGAGTCACAGGGTTGCTGGAGCCTATCTCAGCTGCAGGACCAGTCTCTCACATTCATACGGTGGCCCTGAGGGACAAATCACATCAGCAAAACCCTATTAAAGATCACAACGACTACTAAAAAAGCCTAACATATAATAAAAATCAACATTACATTTTAGAACGAATGTTTCTGAAAACCAAAAAAAAGATGAAACCCGATGAGGACGATACTGTGGGACGTGGCTGACTGGATGAAGGCGTTTGAGCTTTTTTCAAATGTCTGGATGACAAATAAAAGGTTTAGATTAGCACGAAGCAGATCCGGTATCGCTTAAAGCCAAATAACTTTCAGCTTCAATGATGGAGAAGCAGCATCATCCAATCAGTATCATCGACCTTTTCTGCCTCCTTAGTGTTTCAACATTTCTGGAAATCAATTTTTGTTTTCTGAAACATTTCATTTGATTTTAACTCATTTTTTTTGTAATCATGTTTTGATTTCTAGAATTTAATGTTTTTATTTTTATTTTAATTGTTGTTGTGATCTTTAATGTCTTTTATTGCGTCACGATTTATTGATGTGATTTGCACTTCAGGGCCACCGTACATTCACGCCTAAAACAATTTAGAGTCGCCAGATAAGCTATGAAGCCTTCTTTCTTGGACTGTGGGGGGGGGGGGACCCGCATGCACACGGAGAACATGCAAACTCCACACAGAGTGCATACAAATGTCACAACATCCCCCTCATGGTCCAGTTTCTATTTTCCCATTTGACACAAAAATGCATGAATTTTATAAACTGGTATTGCGGGGGGGGTCAAACTCCAAAACTCGCTGTAGGTCGGATAAGATAAACATTTACTGAACATACCAAAGCTGTAAGTTTTCAAACAAAAAGATGAATAAAAACAGTAACATTAATCCAGAATAAATCAAGTTAAATAACGTATAAAAGTATATTCTCCATTAAAATATATTCTTTCAAAATTCTACAAATATTAACGTGCTGTAGAACAAAACAAACAAAGCCTGGAAATATTTAAAATTAGAAATAACAAATCAAATCATTCCGTTTTGCTGTTTTGTCATTTTGTTCGAGCTGGACTTTGTAGCAATAAGTTCATTTTTGGTGTGTGTCTTTGTGAAACGGATCAGAGGGATTGGATTTGTTTTGCATTTCCTGCTGTCTTTATGTCAAATACTGACACCAACTAGACGACAGGCAGGCGTCAAATACGTTTTATATGGAAAATAAAGATGTCATAAAAATGTCTGCAATAGTTAATAAAGAACGACATTATTAGCATGAGCTGAGTGATCCGAAGGCACAATCCAGGTGTTCACAACTTTTAGTTGCAAATTGGCGCAACTGAAGGAAAAATCAAAACGCAAAGAATAGCAGTTTCACTTAAATAATACAATTTAGAATCAGAAAAAATAAGATCAAGACGAAGGAGTTAGACATTCACAAATCACAGATGTAGAGGGGGGATATTACTCTATTATCTCTTCCATTATCTGGGAAATAACAGATAATGGAAAACAGAGAGTGCCACAATTTTTTCCTTTTCTTGACGTTGACGCCCCCCTTTAAATTTGCGCCCCGGGCAATCGCCCGTATGGCCCGTGCCTAAAATTGCTACTGCTGTTTCTGCTCCATCATCACCTAAACACTCTCTGGAGGAAACAGAAGACTGTTAGGAAAAGACGCGGATGACCCAGATGTCCGGTTATTTTCGCATCAGCTCCACCTTTGCCTTCCTCCAGCCCAAACGGCCTTCAGGCTTCGACGAATGGGGTCTGGCGATGCCACACACTCCGTCTGCGATGGGGTTTGGTCTGACGCAGCCCGGTGTTCCTGTCGGCTCACCGCCTTCCTCTGTTCTGCTTCAGGTTCTGTGACGAGGTGTTCCACGGACCTCTGTCCGTTCAGGAGCAGTGGATCAGCCACCTGCAGAAGCACATCCTGTCGCTGGGCTACAAAAGCACAGAAGCGGCTCCGCCCACACCCGTGACCCGCCCTGCACTCGTTGATCCCGTCGCCGTCTAGTCCACCTCTTTGCTGTCTGATGAAAAGAAGGAAGCGTTTTGAAGAAGAGAGGTTCCCCGTTTGTCCACAGGAGGGCAGACATGAGCTTGAGGAGTGTCACCCACTCAGGTGAAATCCCACCTAGACTGCTGTTTTTACTGAAACCACCAGGTTTTTAAATAGTTTTGTGTGTTGGTTTGGTTTGGATGAACTTTTTAAAAGCCAGTCTTTGATCAAACCATAAAAACATTCTCTGAAAATGAACTTTGTATGCAAACTTTTTACTGGAGTTCCCATAAATCTCCTCTGTTCATCAAATAATCTAAATATTTGTGACGTTTGTACTCTTGTTTACTGTTTTAAGGCCTAAAATGTCTTTTTTTTTTTAAATAATTCTGCTCAACTTTAACTATGTGAATGTTTTTTGTTCTTCTACCATAAAACACATCTGTTACTGTTTCAACAGAAATAAAAAGAACATTTTGTGAATGACTGCTGACATCTTTCCATATGGATGTGTATTCAACAGATCTGTTTAATTAACCCCAGAAACTCCCGTCTGCGTCTGTGCGTCTTTTTTCCAGCTGGTTTCCTCTTTGTCGGACTTAGTTTCCCTTTAAGATGAATCCAAAGTCTTTATTTTCTGATCGAAAACAAGAACCATCCTGAAATATTTGATTATTTTTCAGTAATAATGAACTCAAGTGGCTCCAGTGGTGTTTGTATTTATCCAGGCCTAATATTGTACTGTATGACACCATGTTTATAATTAATATAAACGTCTTAAAATGTCGACTTTTGGAAAACAGAATCATGTTTTGATTCTATTCAACGACATTCAGACAGGTTTAAATTCCTTGTCATATTGAGATGTCCAAGTGTGTCCCATGTGAAGCTGGAGAGTCAAACTTTTGATAATTTGCGGAATCATCTCGCCTTCAATTCTGACCAAGTTTCCTGTGCTTTCATAGCACACACATCCCCAAACCATCAGCCACCCACATCCGTGTTTCACAGTAGGAATAGTCTTCTTTTCATCCCATCCTCTCTAAATGTTTATGATTGTGGCCAAAAGGTTCAGTCTTGGTCTCATCACTCCAAATGAATTTGGTCCAGATGTCTGGGGGCGTGTCTCTGGACTGATTGGCGTTTTGGAAGATAGTCATTTTGTGGCATTTTCAGGTTCCTCCTTGTTCTGCATCTGGAATAACATCCACTCCACAGTGTTTCAGAGTCCTGGTTCACAGCTGACGTTCTCTGTGGGTTTTTCTTTGCATCCCGAATGATTTTTCTGGCAGAAATGTTTGTGACTGTGGTTTGGTTTCAACAGAACCCCAACTTTTCTAAATGTCCAGTTGATATGTATTTGTCTAAAACTTTTTAGCTGATGGAAAAACAGTTGTTTAAGATTATAGATATGCAGACAACTGCATTTTGTTCAGGTGACTGTAGTTGTGCCGTAGCTGAATTAATTTTCAGAGTAACAGTTTAGATTGAAGATAAACCACAAGGAATTAACAGATAAAACAAAATTTAGACGGGAATTGTCTAAATAAGTGAAAAAACTGACGAGTGTGTTAATTTATAATGTTTTTATCTCCAGTCAGTATTAAATCGGGACGGATTAAAGTCTTAACACAACTCAACATTTCATAAACCCAAACAATGCTTGGTGTACTATATATATATATATATATATATATATATATATATATATATATATATATATATATATATATATATATATATATATATATATATATATTTTTGTCAAAAAGGAAAAAAAACAAGCAAACTGACTAAGAAACTTCCTGGTTGAAAGAACATCAAAACGAAAACAAACAGACAAAAAAAAACGTCTGAAAGAAGAAAACCTGGCCGTCTGATCTGCTGCAGAGATAAAAAAGAAAAAAAGTCTGACTTATTTGTTCCCTCAGAAAAAAGGTGGTGAAATTGATCCTCCATATGTGCTCACATTATTCATGTGTACTGTTCCCATGACCTATTATGGACTGGAAAACTTGTAGGATGGGTCACGTGATCAGATCTCCGGGGTCTCATTTGAGCTGTGAATGATTCCAGAGAGCAAAGAATAGATGTAAATGTGGCGTCTGACAGTGTCACCAGTCATAAAATACAAAGGTATTTGAAGTCACAGAGGAGGGCAGGAAAAAAAAACACACAAAAAATGAGCAACTAGGTGATCAAAAGTAACAGAATTTTTCCAGAAGATCAGAAGAGAGTTTTTGGTGCGAACAATCTTCTCTCTTTTTTACGTCGGGTATTAACTTAGAGCACCAACTGCACCTTTAAAAAAATCTACTGAAAACATTTCTCTCTCTCTCTCTCTCTCTCTCTCTCTCTCTCTCTCTCTATCTATCTATATATATAAGATAAAGCAAATATTTGTGGATCTTCTAAAGCCTGTTTTCAGATTAATTTCTATTTATTTTAATTTTTAGTCTGACGTAAGCACACTTGCTAAATTGCATTTTGAAACATGTTAGAGAGAGACGCTCTGTTAAAAGAGGAGAGGCTTTCTGTAGGTTTGATTCACTCAAAGTAATCAGAATTCAAACTCAGATTGGGTCGTGTTGAGACCTATGAAAAGGAAAAAAGGAGCAAAACTCCTGAGCAGAAGATGGAGCCGGAACTTCGGGAGAAAATGTCAAATAGAGCAGCTGGAGCTGGAGCAGAGAGGAGCTGCAGCTGCAGTCAGACTAGAAGAGCTTCATCGTACCTCAAAGACCTCAGAGTTCCACTGTTCCCAAACAGACCTCTTTGCCCGCCAGGATCCTTCCTATCACCTGAATGGAGGCAGCATCCTCAGCTATCAAGATCCTCCCTAATGAAGTTGTGTGGTCCACGTGACCACGCCCTTCTCCTCTGCCGTCATAGTTTTGGTCAGCCAGGTTCTATCGCTGAAGGGAGACATCCACGTGGTTCCTCATGGGAGGAGAGCACCGCCATCTTGGTGAGGTCAAGTTTCTGCTGCAGTGCAGCATGTGAACGTTTTTGCAAAATACCAGGTCATTTCTTTTCAACTGCCAAAACCGAAGAAATGAGTCCACGAAGGAGGAAGGCAGAACATTTCACAGGTGTACCATCATTTCTTTCTTTTAATGCTGCAGGGGCTTCATTAATAGAACACATGTTGACATGCATGATGCTGCAGGCCTATTATCAACATGCTGCATGATATACATATAATCTGCGACATAAATGTAAACTTTATTGTGTTAAACCTGTATACAGTATACTAGGACTATTCTATTATAGTAATATAGATTTATACATTTCTGAAACCCGACACCATACACTCTGTGTTACACAAATTGATCACTCACGTGAATCAGTAAATCTATTGTTTTTCTTAGTTTTTTTAAGGGTAAATCTTTGACATTTTGACTTATTGTTGACTTATTATTGATTTTTTTGTTATCATTTATTATTATTATTGACTTACTATATATTTATTATTATTAATTATTGATTCATTATTATTATTATTATTATTATTATTGACATTGTTGGGCTTTCTAAATCAATTTAAATTACATGTCAAAGAGGTCTTAAACTTCCAAATGTTTAAAAATTATTTTTAAAAATTCTTTGTAATAATTTTTTATATGTAAGAGGTCCTCCAACTATGCATGTTTCATTAAAGTTTGAGCTTTTTTAAGGCTGACTATTTCTCTTATTTAACAACAACAAGTGATGTATATATATATTATATTTATATAAGTATCTACTATATATTATTTATTTATATATATGTATAAATATATAGATATATGAATATATATAAATTATATAAAAGCTACTTAGATGCCACTAAAGGCTATAGAAATCATTGTCATGTGGGCGCCGTCAACCTGATGGTGCCGCGTTCCGCCGCCGTCGGCCAGGCTTCCCAAGCGGGCATCTCCCCTCTAACGACATAACTCATTGGTTTTGTCCTCTGGATTGACTGTGGAAGGATGCTGGCATTAGTTCCGGCCTCAGCAGCAGCTTCAGGTTCCTCCATGTGAGCTCTGTGGGTCGGCGCTGATGCTGATGCTGGTTTACACACCATCCATTGTGCTTGATTGGTACATCAGTGACACATACCACCACAGGAACAAGTGACCTGATGACCCTGAGACACATTCAGTTATAGAATAACCCGTTTATCCATTTTCATGACCTCCCCCTCTTGATTCTGGGGACTTTGAAAAGTTAACCTGTTAACCTGTCCCACACCACCATCCTCCCTCCACTGCACTTCATGTTTAGAACACTGCAGCTGAAATATTTGACCTCCTCCACAGGCCGCGAAGCTCGAGGTGGACTTCCTGTTTGTGACTCAGCCGCTGCTGTTTTAATACTTTGCAAAAATACGAACATCATCAACATAAAATACTCCTAACACCGGAATGTGCATGCATCCATCCGTACTGCCTTCCATCCGTCTGTCCGTCCGTCTACCTATCAATCCATTCACCCATCAATCCATTTATCAAATCCAACTAATCCAATTTTACTTTGACTTGTAATTCTGGGAAGTGCGGTTGAGGTTATGACCGTAAAAGTGTCACGCCGTGTCTTTTCCTCGCCACACCATTTCAGTGCAGGTCGTCTGAGAGCAGCAGAGACAGATCTCCAGTCAGGAAAGTCCACACTCAGTAGATGAGTAATCAGCAGGAGAACAAGGAGCGTACTCACACCAGAGCCGTTTAGCAGCACCCTGCCTTTCTTCTGATTGGTGCACACTTGCTTGGAAAATAAAAAGCTCAAAATGTGTCTATTTTTTATAAGCCAACACCGCTTTAGGACACATTTATCAAAGTATAAAGAGGGAACAGGAGGAATCTTAGGAAACTCAAATTCAGTTGTCTAGAACCAAAACTGCTTCTGGTAAAACTGTGATTCACGCCACAGACTGAAAAACCCCTAACTAAACCAAGAAACACTTATATCCAAAGGATGTTTTGAAAGTATTATGGGATGGCCACAGGAGTTCAGGCTTAAGGCCGTGCAGCACAGCCACTATGTACTTTTTGCACTTAGTGCACGGATGAAAATTGGTCACACAAATATTTGGGGGAAACGTGAGCCAAGTTGTGGTCTTTACGTGAAATGTTCACAGATGAATCAGGAATGAACCACGTTAAAACCACGGAGGAAGTACGGATAAACCGCGCAAAGAACACAGAAATCAACATAGAACATGAACCGCGGGATTATTGCGCTGTTTATATGCAATTTATTAATGATTCATGCGTCAATTAAGTATTTGTGTGAAACGTCCGTTAGACTTACGTGGAAAGGTTGCGGAAAGCCACAAATTTGCATCAGAACAAAAATCACACCCATTTGCTCAAGGTTTGCAACTATTGCCTATAAACTACACAAAATACACGTAAACTGCGTAATTCCCAACAGAACATAAATTCGGAACAGCTCAAAACAGATTTCACGTAAAGACCCGTCGGCCGAAAACCTCAACGGACATCTGCGCACATCGGCGAACGACAAACACTAATGAACGACGTTTATCACGCATGGATCAAGACAGACCGAAATGTCATTTGTGGAAAAAGCGTAAAATGTTCGTAGTGGCTGTGTGACGCGGCCTTGAGGCGGTATTCTGTGGCAAAGTGGGACATTTGGTGATTTTCACATTTTTGCACCATATGGGAAAAGAAAACTTTTGTTTCAGCGATCTTCACAAAACTTCACAAAGATGACACCAGCATAAGTCTACACTGGCAAGCAAAGTTTGGTTGACCTTTGACCTTGGGAAGAGGCTGCCATCTTAAATAAAAAAGAAATCACCTTTTGCGTCGTCTACAAAGGATTTCACTCTATGACCTCCTACCTTCTCAAGCATTAATGGGAAACTTCTAGGAAAAAAAGTTGGTTTTGAAGTTTGTAGATTTTGAAAGGCATCAGCGGGAGACGCTCGCAAAAGGGATGTTTCCCTGTTGCCAGAATATAGTGGAAATGTGATACATGAATCCCTGGCTCAAGCTGAACCAAACGATATGACACACAATATGAACATATAAGGAATGTGGACGAGGTTTTTATAAAACCTCCGTTGCCAAGGAAATCCAAGAATATGCTTTTACTGATGCTTCTAGAATTGACAAAGACCCATCCGTCATCCCCAGGCGACCAAAAATTAAAATGGTTGCTATGGAGATAAAACCAACAGAAAAACCGCCAATTTGAAAAGAAATGTGCTTTTTGCTTTTTTTTCGTGCATTTGTCACGTCCAGCTCTGTCAAGGGTGGCAGGGGCAGAAGGGAAGAGTGGGGGGTGGGTAGCAGCCAGGTTAAAGAAGGTGGGGAGGGCAGGGGGCGGTTAGCGCCTGGGGGGGTCATACAATGCTGCTCGCGGCTTTAATTGTAATCTTTGTGACCGCATCCTCTGTGTGTCTCATGTTCAGGGGGACAACAGATTGTACATCTTATTTATGACACCTTTGTGACTCTTTGTGCGTGTGAACATGTGACTCAGCTCCCTGATGGCGAGCAGACCGACCTCCATGGACGTATCCAAAAATGTGACATAACTTGGGTGATGTTTACAGTGGCTTCTCGTTAAAAGCTCCCGCCTCCAAGAGGAGTTTGGCTGCCGATCAGGAGCCGATTCACCTCGTTTCATAACGGACGAGTCATCCTCTCTTTAATTAGCTTCATCACTTCCTGTTGGTGTCAGCAGAAGGTCCTTTTAGATGCCGGCGGAACACTAAAACAAAGCGGAGCTATGCTTCACAGGATTTAAAACTAATCTGTGTGTGGATCCTTCACTCCCAGTGGCCCCCAGACTCCCTTTTCTGTAGGAATTTGTTTTTGCTGAAGTCACAGCGTTTTTCCTGAGGAGTGCCTTGGTGCACTTTCAAAAAGGCTGTGCTTTTGTGGAAGAGGCAAATCCAAGTGCGACTGCGTGATTGTTACCAGTCCTCCAGTGTTCCACACAGTCTTCTGTTTGTCACCTTCAAATGTGCCGTGAGCCGATTTTGGACAGTGCTGGAAGTCAGCCAGCGGCTCCTCCCTTTGTCAGCGCACAGCTCGCCGCCGTCCAGAACTCCGTAAACACAGGTCAGTCATCCTATACTGCCACAGAAGAACCGACTGTTTTAACCCAGAGCAGGGACTTTCACCGGCCAATTTGATGGGAACACAGGAGCTCTGAGTTTGAGGTTTGCCTGTGAAATATCCCACAAAGGCAGCTTGGGACCTGCTGCACCTCCCAAAATGTGTAAAAATAACTATGTGAAATGATCTATAACTGACCCACCCAGAGATCCCGCACAGAAAACATCCTGACAAATACTGTACGTCCCATGTGAACAGAAGGAACTCAAAAGAAAGACAGAAAAATTCTGAGCATTTCATACACTTTCCACGTTGTTTTTTTCTAAACTCATCCTCCTTTCCGTTTCTCTCTCCTCACTTTCCCACTGGATTCAGTTATTCATGAAGCCAAGACTCCTTACTTGAGATCCAAACCGAGAATCCATCAGAGTCTGGGATCTGGAAACACAGCGAAGGCTGTGAAATTCACATCATGTGATCACGAACATTTCATAGCACAACTGGACTGAACCAAATCCACCTTCTCGTACACCTCTATGATGTTTCACTCCAGAAATGCTCTTTTCAGTCTTGGTCTTATTCTCCCCCTACCCACCTTCTAAACTTGAACAGTTTCAGTTTTTTTTTCCCCCCACCCAACAGAATAGAGTCTTCTTCATTTACTTTTCAGTCGTGGACGTTGACCTTTTTGTGTTTTGGTGTCGTCAGGGCTGTTGTGTTTTGCCGTGTTCTCATGTAAACTCCATCCTTTCTTGCTGCTGATACCAAATCTTTAGAAATAAAGCAAACTCCGATGAAGACCACGTTATAGGGGATTCTTGGGTTTTACCATGATGAGACGTCGCAATGAATCATCCGATCAATGTCTGAGCAGATTTAGAACTAAACACATTTTCAATTTGATCAAACTCGTTAATGTTGACAGTTTGTTGGTTTTACCTGTAGATTGAATTTGGAATTGAGGTTAAATAACTTTGAGATTAAAGGACTGCATCTGTAAAACCACTCCATCTGAAATAAATATTTATTACTTTTTTCCCCTGCCATCTTTCTGAAACTCTTTCTTTGGTGAAATATTTATTGAACTCTGGCTTGTGAAATGAGAAGACTCTGCCCAGAATCTGGTCAAATGGATGAATGTTATTGGTTCCAGATGTCAAAGTCTTCCTCGCATGCACCTGTTTTTGTGAAACTCAAGCTGAAAGTCGGTTGAATAACAGAATTTTTTATCAGATTTTTCTGGGCTTGGACTTCAATAAAGTTAATGAGACTCAGCACACAGTGGAGTTGACATCAAATATATTTTTTATGTCCTTGGAGAGAGAGGCTGTGTTACTGCAGGTCGCACAGCCATCATTGCTGGATGATTGGTAGTAAAGTGGGATTGAAACACTTTGGCCAAACCTACAAGACATGCAGATTTAAGGTTCTGTCAGCAAAAACAGAGACACAGAAAGTTCATAACGTGAGGCCTTTATTACGCAGATATTGAACGGATGAAAATTGGTCAGACATGAACGTACGTGGAAAAACTGTGAAAGGTTGTGGTCCATACATGAAATTTTCACAGACGTATCACAAATGAACTACGTTAAAACCACAGAAGTACCAATAAACCACACAAAGAACACTTAGACCAACGTATACCATAAACTGTGTGTTTATCTCCTATTCATTAGTGATTCGTGCGTCAATTATGACATTTTAACGTGACATGTGATACAAAAGTTATAGATCGGCGGTTCATTCATGAAAAGTCCGTCAGATGTACGTGGAACAGTCTTGAAAAGACACAAGTTCCCGCACAAATGTGTAAGATTTAACAATTGCGTATAAAACTATGTAAAACAGGCATACATAACATTTTGAACACCTCAAAACTGAATTCACGGAAAGACCCGTCGGCTGAAACCCTCTACAGACATCTGCACACATTGATGAATGACGAACGCAAGAAACACGTATGAATGACGTATATCCAGCGTGGACAACGAAAGTTTTAGTGAAATTCACATGTGGAAAATACGAAAACCGCATGTCTGACACGGCCTTAACTTCACAGCCAAAAGCTCCATGCAGCTCTTTCTCCTGCAGAAGATGATGCATTTATGTTAGAATGTGGGGGAAAAAACAGGAAAAAATGTTTTTATTCGTTTTAATTTGACACTACCGCAAAAAAACTAAAATCCTGATTATAGATTCTGTTTTTTTGATCAACACATCAGTAATCTAACAGCAGAAATAACCTTTTTTATTACCAGAAATATTTAGAAATACTAGAAATGATGCTTCTTAGTCACTGAGTTGAAAACAAAACAAATCTGACATTCTATTATTGTTAGCTCTAGAGCTTTTCCACCTTTATGTCCTCCTGAGTCATTCCTTGGAAGACTGCCTAACAGCTACTCTCACTCATCTTCTGTCCCTCCATGCTGGTGGGCGGGATCATAAAATCATATGTTTGAAGTTCACTCAGATATTTTACATCCATCGGGGCCGAAAAGGAAGATTTCTGAAGCTGAAATATCCATGTTGGCATCACTAGAAATCATTCTGCAAGATTCCGGTCAAACAGTCGAAGCGTTGAAAGAGATGCTCGGCGACCGTGTTTGGGTGTTCTGCAGGTTTTAGTGACTTTATGGCTGTCTGAGTGTCTGTTTGTCCTCACGTCCCCTGTTCATCTGACAGAGGGCGAGCAGCACTTTGCTTTTCACAGATTCAACATGGTTCAGTCCAAAACTCTCACCTATACGTTTCACTCTGCTTTGACTGATCACCTGGAAGAACCAGAAAGATCTCTGAGAAGGTTCTGCGTCATCGTGCACAAAGTGAACCTGCTAATCAACGATTCTGAGCAGGTTCAGTGTTATGAGAGCACGGTCAAGGTTAGGAGAAAGTGAGTTATCTGTCTGCAGCTGTGGGCGGCCCACTCTAAATATGTCCCTCCGTGATGCTCGCTCATCCCCGCATTCCAGTGCAGGCTGAAGACAAACGCAGAGAGAGCAGCAGCCGGCTGTCAAACCTTAATCTCAGCCCTCTTCATCACTGCAGTAACTCAGGATGTTACCGACTTTACTGTGAGGAGGAGGAGGAGCGTTCCAGTGCAGGTCAGAACGATGAGGCTGCTGGTTGAATCACCGCTCACTGGAAGTCCTGATTTAAAGGAGGAGCCTCCTGCCAGCTGGATTTGTTTATGTTGGGTCCATATGTCAAACCGCAGGAATTCAACATGTCCAGCCACACAGTGGGGTAAAAAAGGTAAAGTAAAAAAAGTTCAAAAAGACGAGAGGCCTGTAATTTTCATTATAGATAAACCTCAATAATGAAAGACAAAATCAGAAATTCACATTTGTCTGGTTTTTAAATAATTTATTTTTAGATTATGGTGGATAATCATCTACAAACAAGCCAGATTTCTGCCTCTCACAGACCTGTAACTTCTTCTGTAGAGGATCCTCTGTCCTCCACTGGTTACCCGTATTACTGGCTCCTGTTTGAACTGTTATCCACAACCTCAAACTGTCCCACTGCAAACTCCACTATGACCAAAGAGCTGTCTAAGGACACCAGAAACGTGGCACTGTTTTGAAGGGACACATCACTTCTTAAAGAGACACTGATAAAACGAAGGATCAATCTGCCAGAACTGCACCGCCCGCAGGTTTCCACTCGTTTCCTTTCAGTGAAGGTCTCCGTGTGAGGCAGGCCGGTTGTTGCAGCATTACATCTCACTGATAGCATTTCTGCTGACTTGATTACTGGGCTTCGGGTGCTAAATCTTGCTTGGCTGTAATTACCACCTACCTGCTTTTATTCGCGCTGACAACACCGTTCATTAATCAGAGCACAGAAGCAAGACCTCCTCCTTTATTGGCACATGAATCAGCACAGCCGCCCACACAGCTGGGGGGGGGGGGGTCATATCACATCCGTCAGTGGCGCCTCACAAAGCCTCGGCCTCTGTGAGGCGCAACCAAAGCACAGAGCTGCTCCTTAATCAGACTTAATTGAATGTAAAACAGCAACACATGATCCCGCTTCATCTCGGATTGAAATGACGATTCAATCGTATTTCGGGCGATAACTCGTAGCAGTGTTTTCAGCTTACCCTAGGGCGGTTCAGTCAATTAACGCACCTGCTCAGCGTCCTATTTAAGCCCAGGTGCGCAGGCGTTCATTCTCTTTCTTACCTTCAGCGCTCATTCTTCGCCGGTCTCATTGCCCGCGGGTCTCCGTATCTTTCGGCGACTTGCTGTGTTCCCACCGTTCTTCGGATGGATGATCCCCATTTTTTATGATGTGGGGTTTTCGTTTCGCCGCGTCTGCTCTGCTTTGCAGTGATCCGCGGGCGGCTGCCGGCGCGCAGCGCGTTCGTTTCGCCGCGGTCGCGTGCATCTGCAGGGGGTGTGCTTTCCGCGACGTTCGGGATGTTCGTGGCCCCCGATCAGGAGCAGTCCGGGTCTTCTCGTCTGCCGTGGTCAGCCGACTTTCTGCGGTGAGCGGCAATCAGTCCTTTCCCGTGTAGTTTTCTAAGGCTGCGTTTTTTCTTCCTGTTTACTTCTGTGACGTCACGCCCCTAAGGACCCTGGGAATTGTAGTTATGTCTCCGGGTCTTTCATGATGCACTTCTGATTTCTTTTCTGCTGCGTAGGTCTGCGTCGTCCGGTTGTTTTTGCAGGGGTTGTGGGGTCTTTTCTGTGGTTTTGAAGGCTGGCAGTCCTCGTTTGGACAGGTTTCTCATGCTGGCTGAATTTATCGTGGCTTTTAGCATTTGTTTTTCTGTTGCTGTTTTGTTCTTTGGGAGCTAAGTGTGAATCTTGACTGCTTTTAATTTGATGATCGCTTTATTATTGTGGCGGGTCTTCTGTTTATTTTCTTCGTTGTTGTAGCTGCTGGCTAGTCAGAATGTGAATCAGTGTCTCTTGGACCCGTCTCTGCTCTGTGGACATTTTCCCTATGATTGGTCTCTCTTATGCAGCGTCTATGGCTCATTTTATTCACTCGGCGATCCTCGTTCATTGCCCCCGCATATTCGGCATCTGGTTCTGCTCCGCCTGTTTTTTCCCGCTCTGTGTACCCCAGTGGGTCATGCCCTGGCTTCAGGGACTTGCGTCGGCCGCACTGGTGAGTGTGTCAGTCTCGTCGCGGCCTTGTTTTCTCGGCTGGACAGTTAATTGTTATTCTCTCTAGTTTGGCTGGAGGTTTGCGGGGGCTATGTGATGGATTCTTCCGGGGCATCGTTTTCAAAGCCGCCACTGAGGGTGGCACCTAGGAAGTGTTCAGGTTGACGTGTCTTGATCTGGACCTGCTAGCGCCTCGCAGTTAATCTTCTGGGCATCAGTGGCCTGGTTCCCCATGCGCCTTCAGGATTGGTATATATTTCGTCAGCTCCCCATGCTGTCTCCACGAAATTCCTCTGAACGCGATATAAGGCTGCGGGTGACTGTCACTGATGGTCTCATTGTTCTGCCTCATGCCTCTCAGTGGCGTCTCTTGGCCTTCAGTTGGCGCTCGAAGTGTTTGTCGGTTTACCTTTCCGCTGTCATTCTTTCCCTCTTTATGCCTGGAGTGGTTTTGTGATACCTGTTGTGTCTTCAGGCTCCCTCTACTTGTTCTCTTGAGTCTGCGCCTTCTGGTTTGGGGGAAAAGGATTTAAGAAGAGTGGCTTGTGTTTGTCCGGCCGCCAGAATCTACGGCTCTGATGGTTCTTAAGGGGTCGTCCGGTTATTTCATCCTTGGAGATTATATTAAGGCTGTTTCAATATTGAATGATAGTATTGTGTCATCGGTTGACTTGGTTAATGTTTAAATAACACCTTGAGCAACTTCTACCCTGACCGTAGGAAATATATCACTTGCGCTCTCAAGCTTAGTTCAAGGGTTAAATCTTGTGTCCACAAGTCAGTCTTCTGTCTGCCTTTTCTAAGCAGATGGCACTCTGCTAGATGCATCCCCATTTAGAGGCTTGTTATACTCCGCCTCTAAATGCTTAAGGTTCAGTCTAGCAAATATAATATCAAAACCTATGATCCCTCATAGCTCTCAAGTTTCTCTTTTGCAGTATCCAGTCTCCCTTGGCTAAATAAAAATTTGAGAACCATTAATATCATATACAAGGCATCAAATCCAGCCGAGCTGTAATCCTCTGCTACGTGGGATGTTGACCTTCCTCGTCTACAAATCTCCTTGGCTACTCTTCCCATCTACTACTCCTACTCCTCGATGGCCTCCTGAAGGTGCGTCCCTCTGAAACTGTCAAAAGTTACTTTTGTCATCATTGGAATATATAAAAAAAAAATTGGTGTTAAGATTTCGTGCAGGTCATATATTTCACTATTATTTCACTTTTGGAATTTGTAATTATGGTGGTTTCTAGGGTGCGATAAATCCACAATGGGTCTTTACCTTAACTATCTACTAAATTCACTTTCTCTGATTTGTTTTTTTTTTTTAAAAGCACTGTTATTTAATTTATCTCAATCATTTTTGAAACTGATCAGTTTCTGGGTTATTTATATATTCTTGTCAAGACTAATACTGCTTTGTTTTTATCTATGCATCGCATCCTGAGCCTGCGAACCCCTACGCCCCGATCAGCTTCTCCGTTTCCAGGAAATGATGTCACCCATGCATTCCTTGATCTGGTGCTGCAACGATGACTGCTCGACGTACCTATTGCTGCACTGAAAGTGACGGGGCGTTGGACCTCTCTGCATTCCAATGACACTCTGACTGAATTAATTAATCAATGTCAAACGCAGCATGAATGTAAATTCTTTGATTGTAGATGTTAAAAGAAGATTATAGCCAGGTGGAAGCCTAAAAATTTAGGATGTTCTAAAGTGTATTATAGTATGCGATGGGGCTCAAAAATTTTGGTTTCTAAGCTCAATTACGCCAATTAAGCTTCGGACATATGGCGTTGAGGTTGTTCTTGATACTTAGATGGAAATCTTCGAATAAATGGATGTTCTGAGCTCGTATTATGGTATGCCAAATGGGGAAACATTATGGCAGTTAAGCTCGTTCGTAGTCCTGTCATTGGATTAAGCTCGTTAAATAGTATACCAAATGAAATAACATTTATCGCTGTTAAGCTCGTTCTTAGTATTTGATGGAAGCTACGAATAATGGATGTACTAAGCATGTTTAGCATGCTTTTGGAAGCTTGGATTGGATATTAGGTAGCGTTTTCATACGGGTTGTTCTTGGCGGTTCAAATTATAGTTCCTTACAGCGTTTTGCGGATGTGGATTTATGTTCTTAAAAAATTTAAGTATGAGTGATTCTTATGTTGGCTCCCTGCTTTGTTTTGTTTCGTTTCCTTTGTTTGGCTCTCTCTCTCTCTCTCTTTTGCAGATAGTATGTTCCCCTAGTGGTTCACGAACGGGAGCGGCCCAACGGTCAAAGGTGGCGGGTCACACATAGCAGATCCATTAGATAGTATGTCCCCTTCGTAGCGCTGAACTCGGATAAAAGAAATGGAAAGAAGGGGGCGGCCCAAACGGTCAATGGTGCCGGGTCACACATAGCAGTCAAACTGGGAAATGAAATGAAATGAAAATGATGAAATGAAATGCTGCCGAAAACACACCCCATTTTATTACACACTGATTTTACATTCACATTTTCTCTTCTTCTGGATGATTTTAGTGTTGGGGGTGTATCATACGGGTTGTTTGGCGGTTTAAATTATAGTTCTGCACAGCGTTTTGCGGAAGTGAGCTTACGTTCTAAGATCAGGTATAAGTAAATTTATGTTGGCTCCCCTTTTATTTCTTTCCCTCTCTCTCACAGATAGTATGTTCCTCTGGTGGTCTCCACGAACGGGAGCGACCCTACGGTCAATGGTGCCGGGTCACACATAGCAGATCCACTAGATGGCATGTTCCCTTCGAGGCGCTGTACTCGAATGGGGGCGGCCCAAACGGTCAATGGTGCCGGGTCACACATAGCAGATCCACTAGATAGCATGTTCCCTTCGAGGCGCTGTACTCGAACGGGGACGGCCCAAACGGTCAATGGTGCCGGGTCACACATAGCAGATCCACTAGATAGCATGTTCCCTTCGTGGCGCTGTACTCGAACGGGGGCGGCCCAAACGGTCAATGGTGCCGGGTCACACATAGCAGTCATACTGAGAAATGAAATGGAAATGAAATGCTGCCGAGAACACACCTCATTTTATTACACACTGATTATACATACACATTTTTTCTTCTTCTGGATAATTAATTGTTGGGGGTTTTTGTTACCCGAAAGTTTTATGGAAATCTCTCATGGAATTGAACGGAGCCTTATGCCAAACCAAAAGATGTGAATGCCAACTAAAGTATGTGGAAAATGTCAAATAAATATTTCTTACTGCAAGAGTTGTCTGACTGAAATGACTGATTTTTCATGAACGATCCATCTCAGCAAATATGCTGGGTGAAAAGGTGTCCGCGGTTACAGATTCTACATGTTGTTCCACCTAAAAAGAGGAGTTTTGGGGGCTTTTGCCGGGCAACACAGACTCTCAACTCTCTCCACAGAATCCGTATTAGACCGGGGTCCTGAGACTGGCCAGAACATCCCAGAACCTTGAAATGCTTTGTAGGTAGCCACTCCTTGGTTGCCGTGGTGATGTGTTTGGGGTGATTGCCAGCCAGGTTTCCTCCTCGACGCCGTCTTGGTGTCATGAAATGCCTAATTGTTGTTGATTAGTCTGGCAGACTGTGACTTCTCCTGGATACCCTCCCCATCTCTGGGGTCTCCTGTGGGAGTCCCAGCTGCAATCTATTTCTTATCGGGCTCCTATATAAGGTGTGGTCTTCTTGTGTTCAGTGTCTGAGCGTCGTTGAACCTTCCCTGTTCTTGGTTCTGTTCACTCTGGTTATTAAAACCTTTCTTAATTTGAGGAACTGTGTCATGTTCTTCCTGCGCCGGGGTTTCATCGTTGGCCAATCCGTCACATTCGGTTCATTCCAGTCTGGTTCAGGTCTACAGTCTTGTCCCTGGTGTCCTCCAGCAGCTCTTTGGTCAGGGTGGAGAGGTCACAGTCTGACTGTTTGAGGGCGTGGACAGGTGACTTTTCAGATAACCAATCAAACAGGTGACATTAATACAGGTAACCAGTGGGAGATAGAAAAGTGTCCTAAAGAAGAAGAAGCTGATCTTTTGAAGTTGGACAAGTTGCAGAATTGCTGACTGACTGTCAGGTTTTGAATAAGCTGGACCCAAAAGCAGACAGGGATTAGGTTAGAAGTTGCGCAGCTTACTGATCGAAAAAATGTGGATGGCAGATCCGGCGAAGAGGCAACTGGCAGACGGGCTGCAGGTCCAGAGTAGTTTTTTAGTAGAAGGGAAGAATCCAGAAGGATCTGGCGTGGCTTGGCTTCAAGTGACTTGTCTTGATGTGGTTTGGTTCGGGTTGGCTTGAAGTGGCTTGAAGAGGCTTGGCTTAATGGGGCTTGGCTTAGCTTGGTTTAGAGGGGATTGTCTTGGCTTTGCTTGAAGTGGTTTAGCCCGGCTTTGCTTGGCTTCAGCCAGCAGAGATCGGTGTAATCTTCCATAGAGAAGCAGACAAATCAACAATGGCTGGAGGGCTGTCTGATTAGTTGTAGAACAGGTGACCAAAATCCCCAGGCAAGTGTGCGAGGGCGACCCCAACACCTGGCACTGACAAATACTTTTTGTCCCACTGAGTCTGTCAATTCAGAGTGTGTGTTTGTGTGTGGGTCCCTGTACTGCAGTTGGCTCTCATGTTAATCAGCAGCTTCAGAAGCTCATTGCTGCAATCCCAGGAAGCATGACAATTCCTGTGTTTATTGAACTCCCACGGCGCCTTCATGCTCCTTTGTTTCTTTACTGTTTCTTTCAAAGTGAGTGGAGATGTGACGGCGCCTTCACGCCTTTTTAATAGCAAGGAAAATTGATTCACCTCTATACAGATCGGCTTCTGATGTTCGAAGGAAAATTTGGAGATTTCTGTTGGACACGACTGTCCCAATAAAGTTTCTTTTGAACATACAATTTATATAGTTATCTATCTACCCATCTACCTACCAAACTACCCACTGACTGACTGACTGACCCACCTACCAACCTATCAAACTACTGTTGGAATGATTGAATTTGTTTGGCTGCTACCCAAAAAATTAACTTGCAAAAACAAATATTTAAATGAACTTTAAAAGCCTGGAACAACATGGTTTGTCACAGATGCAGCCTCACTGGCTCCTCTTTACAGGTCCCATGTCCAAAGGGTGTTTCCAACTTTAAGCTGCAGTTTTGTGATAAATTCAAGTTCATACTAGGTTTTATTTAAGAATTACCAAATAGAACTGAAGACAAAGAAAAGCTTAGACAGTTCCATTTCTGCTAAAACAACAAACTGCATCCACTGCTGCCTGTTTTACAAAAACCTTTGGACTTTGAAAAAAGAGACTGCAGAGTCCGGCACCAGATTTAAATTTTGATGCTGGGACATTTTATTGGAAAAATATTACATTAAACTATGCTAATAATTACTGATACATTTTTTTTCAAGACAATAAAAACCCCATGAGTTTCCTTTAAGTTTGCTTCTAAGAAAATCCTCAGAGGTTTTTGCCTTGAGGCACATGGAAAAGCTTTTCCACAGACAATGGATTTCCTAATGAAATAAGGCCAAAGCAGGGGCTTCAGAGAAAATCAGATAAGTAACAACGGCAACCACTAAGAGATTCACAAACCAATTAAAGAATCCTAAAATCAATTCCAAGGCTGAGAGTTTGCTGGTTTAGAGACTGTGATTGTTTTCCTTCTTGGTTCTGTTTTCACTGTGTTTCCCAGCAAATGTCTTTTGTTTGGTGTTTTGAGGATCATTTAGAGAGACCAGTGTCTGTCCTACAGCGTCTTACAGGCCAACCCATGCAGAGGAAAGTGGCCACACTGGCCTGGTAGAAGCTTGTGTCGGACACGATCATATCTGCAGGTGCGTCTCCATTGAGCAAACAAACTTTGAAAAGTAGACGCCAATTTGCAAAACTCCTCTTGGAAAACATGGACTGTGCTCCTTGACAAAGTTTTTCTTCCTTGTCCCCAAAGTGGCAGCCATAAATTCAGATCCAGTGTGCCCTTTGATCACTGAACCCCTGTGGGACACCCAGGCAGGCCTGAACCTAAACCCCCCCGGAATGCTAAGTGACCCAAAGCTCAGAATGACCAAATTTGGAAGAAATATTCTGAAAACGACATTATTGATGGACCAGCAGAACCTGACAGGACCGAGGACTACAGGCCTCAACAAAGACAGGAGGGTTAACATTCAGCATTCACACAAAAACAAAGGATACCATTAGAAAGTTCACAATAACGGGGGTGGGATTATATAAGTTCACTTCCTTCCTCTCCCTTTCAAGCAATCTTTGATTTAATATCGAATCATCCTAAGTTTGATTCGTCTTTGAATGAATGGATGAATGCCTATTGCATTGTTTTGTGCATTATTCATTGATTGCTTGAAATAAACCATTTCAAATCAAATCAAATCAAATCGGTTTAAATTTGGAGAATAGATGGACATGTGTGAAAAGCACAAACTAGTGCACAGCCACTGCAGGAGAATTTTGGATTGTTCTGTCTGCTCTGGAAACAAGTAACATCAGATATGACGATGATTTCATCATAAGAACCACCACTGCACATTTATTCATTCATCGATGTGCGCTGATGTCCAGCAACGGGTCTTTACGTGAATTCGGTTTGGAGGTGTTCAAGATTTTTGGTTTATTGAAAATTATGCAGTTTACGTAGTTTATATGCAATTATTACGTAAATCTTATACAATTGTGATTATTCAGAGATGCCTGCACAAATGTGACTTTCGAACGACCGTTCCACGTACGTCAAACAGACTTTTCACGCCTGAACCACTATGTTTAACTTTTATATCGCGTATACGGCGCACATTTCTCATTCAAATGACGTATTATTGACACATGGATTACTAATGACTTGAATATAAACACAGTTCATGCATGATTGGCGTATTGAGCGACGGGTACATAAATCATGTGTTGCGGGAGGTGGCCAAGTACGGCGATCTGGACCCGCGCCAGGCTCCTCTAGTGGGAGCCCGCACGTGGCCCCCACCGCCTGGCAGCTGACGTAGAACTGGTGCGGATCCGGGGAAGTTTTAATTAAAACGAAGCATCGTGGCGGGCGCTGACCTTGGTGCTGATGTGATGTGAAATCAGTTCAGTGCTCTGAATGTCAAAGTGAAGAAATTCAGTGAAGCGCAGGTTTATGTGTTCTTTTGGGTGGTTTATTCGTACTTCTTTCGTGGCACGAGAGATTACGCAATCCTGAGTGAAGTCGGGTTGATTGTTCCTTTAGTTTACTCAGCGTATGACTATAATGTAAAGCTCATTATAACTGTTTAACATTCTAGACCTTTTTATTCCATGTCCTCCCTTTCTATATGTTAGATCATGAATTTTTAACTTCAGATCTGATCTGAAGCAGCGCTGAAAAGACAGAATGAGGCAGAAAAACAGCTGAGCTTTTTGTCATATTATTATAAATAATGGATTCATTTGTTTTATAAATGCATATATAAGTTTTGGGGAGGATTTTTACTGTTGGTGTTGCGTAAATTTCGTTTTAATGCACAATTAGAAAAACTAAATGTACTTTTCTGGAGTCATCTCAGATGATATTTGATTTAGTTCTTAATGTTTGATTTAATACTTGTAAATTTAACTTTTATTTTTATATTTAAATTAATAGATTTTATATTGACTACAACAACGGTGGATCAATAAAATGTGTTCAAGTTGGACTTTTAACCAAATTGGGAAGTAATAAATAATGGATGATTAATTAATGCTGATTATTCACTGATTAATATTTTGGGTGGGAGGTTTTTTGGGGGTCTGGTTGTCTTTAGACGACATTTAGGCTGGAAAACCTGTCATGATTCGGACGAGAGTTCAGAATGACCCAGATGCTGGAACCCGGAAGGAGGCTAGGACTCAACGGTAAGTTTCAAGAGATTTAATCAGAACCAGATCTTGACAGGTTTTTCCCTAGGAAGAGAGCGGTGGCAGGCTGGAGGAATCTTGAGGTGGAATTTCCTTGAGGGGGAAACTCAGCGTAGGCGAGGCTTGAACCAAGACGAGGAGAGGCGGCTGGCTGGAGGTTTCTTGAAGCGGCGTGACAGCGACCAGGTGAGGATCCAACAGGTTTTTATTCCATAGGAGGAACAACGAACTGGCACCGGCTGATGATCCTGGAGGAGCTTATGAAGGCAGGTGTAGATGAGGTAAGTGGATCCAGCTGGTCGCGTCCAACACAGGAAGGAGGGGGGAGGAGGGACTAGCTGACAGGCCATGACAAAACCGTGACTCTATCTGGCAACACTGGAATTGATTAAATAATGATTCACAGCTTTTATTAAGAAAAAAGTGGTCAAATGAAGCAGAGAGGGGCTGTGAAAAGAGAAAAAGGCAAAGAGAAAGCAAAACCTTTGTTGAAGCAAAACCTAAAAACTCTGTTTCTTTTGTTCGCTTTAGTAAAACCTGACAAAATAAAGAAAAGACAGAAAATCATGATTTTTTTTTTCTTCTGGGACTGATTAGATTAAATTAGTGCATTTAATAAAGTTTTTCCAAGTAAAAATAATGTAAATAATATAAAATACATTTCAGTCTTTAAATTCTTGACATTAACATTGTCTAAAAGTGGACCAGTAAGAATGTAAGGATTAATCAAGAAAAAAAAAAAAAAAAAAGAATGTAAGGATTAAAAGTATACATCTGCTGCAGAGGGCCTCATGTCTTTGCTCGTCTGGGGCCCCCATGGGGCCCCTAAACTGCTAAGTCCGCCACTGCCCTTTAGGAGAGACTAAAGCAAACAAAAAAGCTTCTGTGGGTTTTTTTTCAGAGCACATCCAAGAGACATGGAGCTCTGCATTCCAACGGAAAAGCAGCTGCATGAAGGTCCTGATGATGTTTGATTAATGCTTTCCGTGAAAACACGTAGGCTCCTAAGGAGAGCCAGATAACCGAGGTGCATGTAAACACACCTCGCCACTGTGGAGGCGGAGCTTTTTCTCCTCAGATGGTCATTCCTCACTAAAAACAACCCCAAAATGGTATTTTGATCCATTCACACATTTCTGAGTATTCCTTTAAAAACCTGCTCTCTGAGCACCAGCACCCCCCCAATCCATGAAAACCAGTGGGTTCTCAGATTGTGATGTCACAAAGTGAAGAACTGCCCCTGGCAGGAAGAGTCTGTGCTGCTAGCTCCTCCCCCAGGCTAACCGATACGCCCACTTTCTCTGTGGAGCTAGCACGTCCAAAAAAAATGGGCTGCGGAACTCACTGATGTGGATTTAGTTTACTCTGAAAGGCTTAGAAAAGCAGGATATAGGTTCTTTAAACCAGTGGTCTCCAACCATCGGGCCGTGGACCAATTGGCAGCAAAAGAAATCAATAATTATTTTTTTCTTTTAAGTTTTGACAATCTTTTAATTTGAAAAATAACCGGATTCTTGGCAGAGGCCCCGGAGAAGATCCAGGACACGGTGGAGACACTGGCTGGGGAATGTCTGGGGGGGGTGTCTCCCCAGAGGAGCTGGGCTCTTTTGTTATTATTATTATTACTAAAAATTTGTTTTTGGTGATGCTCAGAGGTTTTTTTTCTTTTTCTAAATCAAACCTAAAATCAAGCATCTCTGTGTTACCTTTCAGCCTCAGGCTTCAGACCGTAGTGGGAAACCGCTGAGTTGGCAGATATACTAATTTTAATAACTAAACAAGTGCACTATATGTATGCATTCATATAGGAAATTCTCAATATTTTCATTACAGGGTTACACTGTAGGGGTGCTATATAAACTCATCATCCTCTTCCTCCCTCTCACTCATGGTGCAGAGACTTAAGCATAGTAGGACAAAATAAAAAGTATTATCTGAGCTTCTTCATCCACTAAATCATCTTCAAATGGACACGCCATGCTGCTTCACCTCTCTGAAAACAAACTAACCTTCAATTAAACCTGCTCCAGACCAGGTTATGTTCAGAGCATGAGTTGCTATGGTAACTTGACCTACCCTGAAACATACCTCCATTTCTGGAACTGAAAGCTGAGGTTATCAACTTCCTTAGCCTCAAACTTACTGTGGGAGCTAGCATAACCTGCTTTCTGGAATACCCCCCAGGGCTGGTAGACGTTTATTTCCAACTCAAACACAACTTTCCAAACAGCCCAAACATTCAGGATTCCCGCCTTTTTCCATCTCCTCTACCGAGCCCACGTCATCACACATCACACATGGAACCAGGTCTTCCGGTGGAACCAGGGCAACTAATGTCGTTGTCCATGACAACCGCAGTTACACAAAATAAAGGCAACAAAAAGGTGTGTGTGTGGCACCTGGCAGCCCCCACCCCTTTCCGCGGTAAAGGCCTCAGGGCTTGACCGGTCCACAGCTACATAAAGGTTAGGGACCTTCATGATAAACTGAAACTTGTGATGTCACACCGCAACCATCCAGACTTGTCCTGTGCGAGCTTCAACTGGCGTTGCAGGAACAGCAGCAATCAGACACAACATGAACCCTGAAGGCTTGGAAACCTGTTCTTTGTATCAAACTTCATTCATAAAATTACACAGAGTTCTAATGTTTGTGCAGTAATGTTCTAGTCCTTCTGAGTAATTCCTAGTTTTAGCTCTTTTAACAATTTTAACACATTGACTCTTTTAAATGTTGAACCGTGAAATGTTCAATGGCTTATAATTGACTTTATTGTTTTTATTAATAGAAGACTTTTCTATTGCTGGCGCAATCCAAGGCTTATCAAATCTTTCTTTCTTCTTTTTGTACAAAAAGAAAAACCTTCATTCAACGAAACCTTTAAATAATTGTTTAAAACTTCATCCAGAGACGTTTTGGCTCATGACGTTCTGCATGTCTTCATTTTTCAAGTAGAAGTTCTATAAGTTAAATGTAGGTTCTTTAAGTTATTGTTTGTCGGACGCGGTTTGTGTTTGTCACATATCTGGCATGTTTCCACGGAATCACTAACGCCTTCATCGGAGTCATTGAGTGATTCCACCGAAACATGGAGGGGATGTGACAAACCACACCTGAGAAACCATAACTTTAAGAGGTCAGTGACCTTTGTAGACACAATGAACTTTATTGAATTAAATTTAGGCTGTTTTTGCAGAAATGAAAGACAGGAAGATGATCTGAAATATCTGTGAACATGTAGTGTTTGTCTTTTTAAAAGAACTTATAAAAATATGAATACTTAAAGTTGCAGAAGAGCTTGTTATCGTTGATGGCTCCACGATAGGAGGAAGAAATGAATCTGTATGAACAATATTAAGAAAATCAACTGTCCACTTCATCATTTTTGAAGTCAATATTGAAATCTCCAAGCGACATGGAGGCTTTATCTTAAGCACTAGTCATCTCCATTAAAAAATATATATTAATAATAATCTCTACAATCTGTGATTTCTACGAAACCCGATTCAATGTCTGTTTAAAAAATTGATCTTTCAGTCTTCCCTTTGAAAAAACACAAAATCCTCATTTACATATGAAGAAACTCCTCCCCCTTTTTCGCTTAAAGTTATTCAATGTCATCATTTAACCACGTTCCAGATAAAGCAAGATCAGTAAAATCATGCTCTAGTGCAAATAGATACTGCAATCATAAATACATTCTTTGGTAAACTTTGGACATTTAGGTGAAAACTGGGAAAAAATCAAAAACTTTTTGCTCTGGTTATTGTGATTATGTAAATGTTAAAAGGCTACTTTCTAATATTTACATCCACTATTTCCAATCTTGCTAAGACCATTTTTTTCCTGGATCAATGAAATCGATAATCAATGTGTCCATCTAGTTGAATTTAGATCATTTACAGTCATCCTTTGTGAAACACGGACAGTTAAAGTAGAGAATATGACGTCAAATACCTGGAAAGGCGGAGGGTGGCCAAACCATCAATCATGCTTTCCCCTTTCCCTCCCTTTTGTGGAAGTGGTTCTTTCCAGGTCATGTGAACCCCCATTGGTTGATGTAGACGTTTGTGCCCAGAGCTGTGACGGTGTGGGGTTTGTGATCACCCAGGTGATGAAGCAGCAAGAGTCGCGGTTAACCCCCCCCCCCCGTGTTTGTGTGTGATTAATAATGATTTAACATTATCTGTAAACATCACAAGTACTGAAGCATGGCAAGCAGTTCATTCAAAATCTTTTTAGGTCCTGGGTCTCTTTAGTCCCACTTTGGACGTCTTAGTCTACGATCACTTCAACACAGGATTGAAAACTTTGTTTCTTGTTGATTCAGGAGTTTTTTGTAAAAAAAAAAAAAAAAAAAGCTTTCGCTGGTCAAACAATTCTTGAACCATGGGCAGAGTATGGTGGCCCTGAAGGGCAAATCCTTCAACAAATCGCTCAATGCAAAAAACCTTTTTGAGATCACAACGACAATAAAAAAATGTTAAAAAGAAGTATAACAATTTAGAAAACACAATTTCAGAAACCACAACTTAAAAAACAAAGATGTAAAAACATGTCAGAAAACAAAATTAAATATTAAAAAATGAAAACTCTTTGTTTTTTATCCACTGTCCAGAAAGATAATAAAATAATAAGAGTTTGTTTTTTGAAAAAAAAAAAGACTTTAAAAAAAGTGTTAAAAATGCAATTTATAGAATCAAGCTAATAATCCACCACTGCTTTAAAAAGAAGAGACAACAAAATTAAAACAAAGATAAACTTCAAATTAAATAAGTAAAAGAGACCCAAAGTGAAAGAACAACTCACGAAGATAAAAGACAAAAAAGAGATGGATAAACAGACAGACATGCTTTAAAGAAATTAAAGTTACCAGAAATATGATAAAAAGATTATAAAATACAAAAGATGATCAGCCGGTCAGCCAGCGTCCCAAGTCCGGGTAAATGCAGAGGGGATCCTCAGAAATGTCACAAAACCTGGAAGACGAATCAAGTGGATCCCAGGAGGCAATTATGGAAGTCCTCATCGTTTTTAATGCATCTTAGGGGCTTGAAGGGATTTGATACCACAACCTCTCAGTAGACCCAAAATAGCCCCCCTGATATTCTATCTGCACCCCCCACCGTAGCTGCTGTAGCTCTTCAGTACATAATTCATCACGTCTTTCATATCTATATTAAACATAAAAAGCAATTCCTGCTTTTACGTTTATGCTCGTTGTTGCTGCAGCCTGAATGCGATGAGGAGTTTTCATAACCAGATCATATCAATGGACCAGTTTATGAGTTCCTGTTGTGTTTGAGAGATTATTGATTTAATCGGTTGTTTTTTTAATCACCGTCTCCAGGAGCCCCGCACTCTGCAGCCGCCTCGCTGCCGTCTACAGCAGCGTTCCCATCACAAGGAAAAAAAAACCTGAACTTCCGTCTGCTGGAACGCCTGTGTCTGTTCCCTGCGTTAAGACAAAAAGCAAGAAACACTTTCTGTCAGTGTTAAACGTTTATCAACAACGCTAAGTCCCAAGTGTGTGGCCTTCTGGCTAGCTTTAACGGATGTTTTTTGTTAGCCGTTAGCGGTTAGCTACTACAACATTTATTTGAAATATACATAAAAAAATCAATATCCTGATCGGGAGACAACATCCGAATTCCATTGAGGCTGACGCTACGTGATCAAACCCCATTTCTGATCACGTGATCAAAGATATCTCTAAAAAAATGTGATCATGTCGCAAATCATACGACTGAAAATATTCTAAATTAAGAGATTCAAATGAATTTACTATTTTGGAAACAGCTTTTTGACATCATGCGCTCTCCTCATAAAAAGAACAAAAAAAGGATTACATCAGGCGCGACCCGCCCTTTTACCTGTTTCACCTGCCCTCACTGGCTAAATGGGCCCTTTCACCCCCTCCCCCCCATCCACTGCCACCGTTTGGACTTTTTAGAAACATTGGCAAAAGTAAACTTTTGTATTTCCTTGGCAACTGAGGTTTTTTGTAAACCACGCCCACATTCCTGAAATGTCCATATTGTCCTGTGCAGCTCGAGCCAATTATTCATGTGCTAAATTTACACAATGTTTCTGTAAAAAATGTGCGAACGCCGCTTTTGCCGTTCAAAATCTACAGACTCTAAAAACCAACATTTTTTCCCTAAGTGGCTTCCCAACGATGCTCAAGGAGTTTCAATTTTGTAGAATGTACTAATTATTCTGATTTTGATTCAAGATGGCAGCCAGTTACCAAGGTCAAAGGTCAATAGAACTTCGGTTATGGTGATGACATCTCAGTGAATTTTTGTGAAGATCACATAAACAAAAGGTGGTAGAATTTACATAAATGTTTGACCCCCACAAGAGATTTTGGGCCCCGTCATTTTTTCTTTTCTTGCTGTGATGTCATCATGGAAGGGCGGGGCAGGTGGAGGGGTTGTTCACTATATACGTGCTGGGGGTCACATTTTTTGCTAAAAGGCGCAGTAAGAAAGAAGATACGTGTAAACAACCTATAGTCCCTCAGGTCCAAACTGCTGCGGGACGTCAAATGTGTCCAAATGTCATTTTTTATGTCTCTGTCATTTTCTGGTATGTGATGCTTTGATGTTGTGCATCTCGGCTACATTTGGACAGAACTCTTTGATGTGCCGCTCTTTTTCCCCGTGTTTCGTCCACCACACTCCATTCCGAGCCCAGATGCCAACAGCTGGTTGTGAGTTCCCCATAAAAGCATAAAGCAAACACCAGCTGCCCTCAGTTTGGGGGAAACAGGCATAAAAGCCTGTTGGCATCAGGCGTGCAGACAGCTGTGCAGCAGCAGAAACCTCTTCAAGAACATCTGGAGTGGACTCTTTCACGTGTTCCTAAGGACATCCTTAGCTGATGATGGTCAGAAAAACAACAACAACCTCAGAGACAGAACCATTTTATCATCAGGTCTAGCTTCTTGTGTTACACAAACCCACGCAGCCGTTTCTGCAGAACAGTGACACCGTAGACCTGCCTGATGCTGGACTCGCACCCGTGCTGAGATAAAGCAGGCCACAGGCGTGCTAAACCTTTGGACACGTTGGAATGACACATCAAATGAGCAACAGCACTGGATTACCGCGCAGGTTTGGCGCGTGCACAGACTGCGGAGCGCAGGAGGAGGGGGGTGCGTCCGGCTCAGGCGCGCAGCCCCCGCGGGGAGAATATAAAAGCCCCACGCCACGCCTCAGACTCAAGAGTGGATCCTGCATAGTCCCCACGGAGCGCGAAGGGATAAAGCTCATCAACGCCATTAACGCATGACGTTTACGCGTTTTTACGCATTTTCTTCAGACCCCCCCGGATGGCTAGAAGCTCTTAGGGGTTTTTGGTTTGGAGATTTTTTGCACTTTGGAAGGAAATTCTACGAGACTCTGATATTTTAAAGCTGTCTGGTAAGTTTCAGGGTTTCTGTGACGCATCAGCAAAGGAGTCTTTTAGTGTAGACCGATGAAAACTCTAGACGGTTTTTTCATTTACAATGGAGTTTTATCATTTTTAATGAGTAATTACCGTCATTGCAATTTATTTTTAAATTTATTTTAGCCTACCACATTACCATTGTTTTATATTCCGGTTCTAATCCATGTTAATACAAAAGAATCACGTTTTACTTTTTACCACTTTTCATTTTTCAATATTCTCGTTAAGTTACCATTTTTTACCCGTTTTAGTTATTTCTATGTTACTTTGAGGACGTATTTAGCTAAACTATCATTTTATCCACAGCTTTGGCGGTTATTTTTGGCTTGTCCAGTTTGACAGAATTAATCTAATTCTCACCTGTTTTAATTTCTTGTTGAAGCTTTTTTTTCTTTTCTTTTCTTTTGATGCGCGTGGTTAATGTAGTAGAAGTGACTTAGGATGCTCATGATCCTCAGTAACCAGTTTCACGCACAAGGAATGCCACAAGCTGATCATCGTTGATGACGTCACAATCCTGTTCAGCTCTATTTGCTTCCGCGGAATCATCAAATGAAAATTCAAGCGAAGTTTGATGAATGAATGACTGGAGCTTTATTCTTTATTTCTACACCTTCACAATAAAAAACACCAAAGAAAGTTTAAAGTTTGGCAACTTAAGAATAGAATTCAAAAACAGCACAGAATTACAAAAAGCAGTCAGCAATAAAATACATAGAAGATAAATAAGAATGCAAAAAAACTAAAAACATAGAATAAAACCTCATGAGCATTAAAGTCAATCTATAAAGGTAGGTTTTTATTTGACATTTGAAGCAGTTCAGGTCAGATTTCATGTGCAGTTCTGCAGGAATGTTATTCCATAACTGGGGGCCGGCAACGGAACAAGCACGGTGACCCCGGTGTTTCTGCCGTGACCTCGGCACATCAAGCAGAAAATGATTAGCAGACCCTAAAACTCGAGAATGGCTGAGGGCGGCTAAGGAAAGAGACCATGAAGAGCTTTAGAAACAAACAGTAACAGTCTGAACTGGACTCTAACATGTTCTCTGTCCTGCAGCTGTTCCAGCTTTGGGCCACCTGACCAGTGCATCCGGGACATGTCCGCTCTGAGCCTCCTGGGCTCCTCTGCGCTGCTGCCAGGGCTGGACAACAGCAGTGTGGAGGAGGTCGGAGCGTCCCCTCAGGGAAACTGTTCCTGGGGGGAGACGAGCACCAAGGGAAAAGTCCTCGTCATTCTGTCCATGACCCTGGGCATCATCTCCAACACCGTGGCTCTTTTCATTCTGGTCAATGCCTACAAGACTCACCGGCAGGGCTCCAAAGCGACCTTCCTGCTGTTTGCCACTTCGCTGGTGGTGACAGACTTCATAGGACATGTGGTTCTGGGCGTCCTGGTTCTGCAGCTGTACTTCACAGGAGATGTGGGGCCCGAGCACTCTGACTCCTCTGACGGCACGTGTCAGTTCATGGGCGGCTGCATGGTGTTCTTCGGCTTGTGCCCTCTCTTCATGGGCTGTGCCATGGCGGCAGAGAGATGCCTGGGCGTTACCAAACCGCTGCCACATAAGACGATCGTCACCAAAAGCCGCTCAAAGGTTTGTCTGTCGCTCATCTGGCTGGCAGCGCTGTGTGTGGCCCTGCTGCCCTGCCTCCAGCTGGGCTCCTACACCTACCAGTACCCGGGGACCTGGTGTTTCATCGGCGTGCTCCACGACACCAGCCAGGCGGACTTGGCGTTTGTGGCGCTCTTCTCCGGGCTTGGGTTGACTGCTCTGAGTGCGGCCCTGCTGTTCAACACAGTCAGCGTACTGAAGCTGGTTTTGGCCCGGCTCCGGAAGAGGCCCGGCTTCCGTCACCCGGCCCGCTCGCAGGACATAGAGACGGTTGTGCAACTTGTCGGGGTCACGGTCACCTCCTGCATCTGCTGGTGCCCCCTGCTGGTAAGTTTTCTGAAGTTCAACTGGAGCTGTGAGTTCTCCCCCTGGTGGTCGGGGAAAAGGAACTCTTTAGGTTTCATTGATAAAATAATTAAGTCGGATCCAATTTTCTCGCACATCTCCATTAGAGCGTCACATGTAAGCTAGCCGGGGAGCGTGTAAACAGATGGATGTCGGGAAGTAGGGCAATCTTCCTCCGGTTTCTGAACTTCTGCCGCTCTGCAGAAACTATGTCATAGAAAAGTTTTTTGGATTTTGGCTAAAAACACCTTTTTCATAGTTTTGACAACAAATCGAAAGATGATAGGAGTGAGACTTTAATCAGTGGAGGAGGACGATGGACAAAATTCTGTCAAATTTTAAGATTCAAATTAAGGGAAAAAAAAGGAGAGATTGAAAACAAATAGTTCCACTAACTCACTACAAAATGACATTTGTGGTTTGAACCTACAGCCCAGTTTTTATCTCATGGCTGTCGAACATTGTTCGCTGTTTATCCAACGGTCTGTTGCCGTTCAAACCTTTAAACTCAAACTTCGATGGCTGAAACTTTGCGTCACCTTTGCCTGAAAACGAGCCGCAGATGAACTGTCTGTCCCTTCAGAACAGCAGAAAGGGGCATCATGGGTTTAGCTTGTTAAAGCTTGCTAAATTCACCAATAAATGGTAAATGGTAAATGGCGTATACTTATATAGCGCCTTTCTTCCTACAAGGACAAAGTGCTTTACAGTCACACACATTCACACACACATTCACACACTGGTGGTCGCTCTGCTGCCAAACACAGGCGCCCGCCTCCCACCAGAGGCAAGGTGGGGTTCAGTGTCTTGCCCAAGGACACTTCGACTCATGGGCGTGCAAGGCGGGAATCGAACCTGCAATCTTACGATCATGGGTCGACCGCCCTACCGCCGCCACAATAGACCACAAAGGCAAAGTTTGGGGCAAAATTCCTTTATTTGGCACCAAACACTGAATCTAAGATATTTAATCAACACCAGCAGGTTTCCCTCAAAGCGGCTTTATTGAATGTTTGATGAAGCAGCGCTACAGTCAGTGAAACCATGTCTGATCTGACCAAAACTACATGAGACACAAAAGTCGCTCACAGTTGTCCAAGATAATTCTCAACCAGCAGAAGAATTTGGAGCAGCTCAAATCTGAATTCACGTAAAGCCTCGACGGACGTCTGCACACACTGAGGAATGACGAATGCATGAAACACTCGTGAGTCACGCATGAATCATGAATCATCTTATACACGGAGAGTGTGCAGAACGGCTGTGTGACACGGCCTTAACTGAACTGAGGGCCACAGATCCTGATTACGTCTTTAAGTGACTTTCTTCAAAGCTTCAGGGCTCTTAGTTTTTGACCCTGAAGTTGTGCCGCAGAAGAAGGAGCAGCTTTGGCGCCAAAGGCAGACGGAGCTTCGCTTTGACCCCAGCAGAGTCCCTGAGACTTTTGCTTGTTGGCTGCAGGTCATCGGCCTGACGTCCGTCATCGACTCCTACAACGGCAGCGTCGGCGACAAGCTGTGCAGCTACAAAAGCTGGATGGTGATCGGCGTGAGGATGGCCACGTGGAACCAGATCCTCGACCCCTGGGTCTACATCCTGCTGCGCCGCACCGTTCTGCGCAAAATCTACCTCATCGCCAAGTGCCAGGCGGGGCTCCATGGCGGGCCGCTGGGAGAAGAGCTCTCTGCCCAGCGTGGACATGAACAAAGTCAACAAAGTCTGAGAGGTGATGTCCGAACACGGACACTGAATGACGTTTCCAACGTTGCTTCTGTGACGGAAGAGCAGTCCAAGTCTGACAGTTTGGAATCCCAAATGTTCCTTTTTTGAAGTTTAATGACGGCTGCTGCTGCTGCTGCTGCTGCTGATGATGATGATAATTTTGCACAGTACATCATGAATGCTTTTGTATTGACTAATATTATAACTGTAGACTTTAAAATAGTCTACGGCGACAGAAGGTTTCTAACAGGACTGACCTGAGTGAAATGAAGTGAATCCGTTTATCCACCAGGGGGCGCTCTGCTGAAGTTCATGTGAGCCTGTTTGTTCACAAAGTTGGAATTTGGATCCCAGAACAACCTCCCTCTTTATGTGCGATGGTTGATCACACCCAGCTTGAATGCGCCCGTTCAAGCAGGGTGCAGATCGAGCGTCTGCAGAAGTCCTGACACTCAAAGGCCTGTTTTCCCCTTTTTAGCTGTGCGGCGAGCAGAGCTGCTTACGGGGCTCAGCCCCTTCACTGGGAAAAAGCAGTCTGTCTTAGTCTGACATAAAATGCTTGCAAAACAGAAAAGTCTAAAGACTGGGACCTTTACCATATTGTTTTGATCAAACATTGGATCTAATTTTTAAATAAGTTTTACATGTGTTGTTATTTAAAGATGAAAATGGTGTTTTTTATGTATTCTTGTGGTGTTTTTCTGATGATTGAGGACAAATATCAAGAAAATTAAGCTTAAAGCTGCATTTCTGAGTGTGTCTTTATTAAAAACTGTTGTGAAACAGGAGCAGAAGAAAAAATGCAATTTGAAAAAGATTATATTTGTGATGTAAAAAACTCGCTGGGCGTGGCCAAAGGCACCCTTTCTGATAGTCACCTGCAGACCAACAGATCCATGAACGTCTCTGTTTTCCTGGTCTGTGCTGGAATCTGGATCAGGGGGGTATTCCAGGAAGCATGTTTAAACTAGCCTGACTTTAACCCCGAACTCTGGCTGAAATCCACCTGAACTTGCTTACTCTGGGTATGTCGGTTCCCAAAGACCGGATATGAGTTAGCGTAATTACACTAGACTTGGTAAACCTGGGTTAATGCACGTGCACAGCAGGAACATAAAGACATTCTCAATGGATCGCTGATTTCTGGAGTCACCATGGAAACGTGTGGAGAAAAAAAGAGAGCGCTATACTTCAGTGAGACGGAGTCTGAGATTATAATGACGGCTATGAAGATTATACGTCCATCAAAAAAGTAACACGGCTGCATGATCAAAAGAAAGAGTTTCTGCTTGGAGTAGAAGAACGGACGAAGTAAACGCACAAGTTTCTGATCTTATTTCCATTTTCCTTGTGACGCATATATATATAACTTATCCAATTTTACCAACTTAAATGAATTACTTCTATTAGTATCAAATAATTGAGTTAAATTTATTCAACCTAATTTCTTATGTCTATAAAACTCAATAATTGTTTATACAACTCAAATTTACATATTTATCTAACTAAATGTCAGATAACTTCAATTTAATTAATATTTTTTCCATCTTTATTGTAATTCTTGAACTCTCATATGTTTAAGTTTGACCCGGCAGATTTACTCATTTGTATAAAAATAAAAAGAATGAAACAATATGCAAACCCAGCATAAACTCATCTAGGAGTTTTCAGTCATTGTCACTACTTAAGTTGTCAGAAGGGGTGCTATATAAACTCATCATCCTCTCCTCCCTCTCACTCATGGTGCAGAAACTTAAGTATAGTAGGACAAAATACTTGGTGAAACACAGTAAAACAGCTAAACACATTTGGTCAAAAACCCACACTTAAACCCAAATCCGTCCAGACAGGCAAAGGGAATGGTATCCCACAATCCCTTGCAGTGCCGATCTAACAGCAGCACCAAAGTTCTATCCACCTCTTTCGGCTTCTCCCATCAAGGGTCGCCACAGCGAACAAGTCGCATGTAAGTAATTAAGTAAGTCAATGTTTTATGCCGGATGCCCTTCCTGACGCAACCTTCTCAAAGCAATCGGGCTTGGGACCGGCACAGAAGTAGAGAGGGGAATAGGGAACAGCCCGGATTTGAACCCTGGTTTCACAGTTGGAAGGCGCTCCAAACCAGCACCAGAGTTACACCTACATAATTGAATTAATTTGAATGAAAGTAAAATAAATGTCTGAAAACTATGTGTTATTTTTAAACTGACATAACAAAAATGAAAAAAAGGATTTATCTTAACTGAAGCAAATAATGAAGATAGATCAAAGTATAAAGTTTATCTTTCCAACATCCATATGTGGTCTTATCACCCTCTCACGGTGGAAAAAGTATTCATGTGTGGCACTAAATCATCTTCAAATGGACACGCCATGCTGCTTCACCTCTCTGAAAACAAACTAACCTTCAACTACACCTGCTCCAGACCAGGTTATGTTCAGAGCATGAGTTGCTATGGTAACTTGACCTATCCTCAAACATACCTCCATTTCTGGAACTGAAAGCTGAGGTTATCAACTTCCTTAGCCTCCATATTACCGTGGGAGCTAGCATAACCTGCTTTCTGGAACGTTTAGCTCTGATATCGCTGCCATTTTTGTTGCACCGCTAATGTTAGCTCGGTTCTCCATGGTTCTCTGTGTAAGCTAGTAGCAGAGCTTGTAAACAGAGAGCTCTCAGTCACTACTCAGAGGTGAATTTCTAATGAGCTCCAGCTGCTCTGCAGAAATGATGTCCCAGAAAATGACACAGACTTTTGGATTTTGGCTAAAACTGGCATCATCAGAATAAAAAAAAAAACGCTGGTGTCCCCCTGTAACCCTTGTGCTATCTTAGATGACCTCACCCTTCCATTTACGTGTTCTCCCTACATTGACAAAGGTGAATAAAGGTGGAAAGATTTCATGTAATCCATGGACACCAGTGCTTCACCCATTCAAAAACATTCACACAGTGGCGCCAACCTACAACCACCAGTAGTGTCTTGCTCAAGGACACTTCAACTTCTGGGCGCGCAGAGGGAGAACCGAACCAGTCAGAGGTCAACCGCTCCACCTCTGCACCAGGCATGTTTTTCCTTTTCACTATTTGGACACAATGACGTGAAAATCGTGTTCTTTTTGCGATGGAGCAGCAGAGGAGGTGTTTCCTCAGCTCCACTCGTTGAGCGACGCACAGGTCATCTGAAGGGAGTCCAGGGAGGTGCTGTGTATCTCGGGGGGGGGTCTTCATCAGCACCCCCCCTGCTGTCATGCTGGTATTTCTGCTCTGGTTCAGCTCATCTTCATCATCCCCTCAGCTACTGTCACACAGGAGTGAATGGAGCTGTCAGCACACCTGGGTTGATATGCTGCTCCTACACCGCCCCCTTCTGGATAAAGAAGCAATTACATCATTTGATGAACAAAGATCCTTTTGTTTTGTATGATGATATTAGGGTTTTGTGGGGGTGGGATGGGGCTGTACAATGGTAGTTTTATTGATGGCGGTGACCAGAGGGGGAGACAGTGTCTCGACTTCTGGCAGGTGAATTTGAGTTCCAAGAAAGGGGGCTAATAACTAAAATGTATTAATATCTCCAGCTCCAGGACCCTTCCTCACATGGAACAAAGACCATCACCTCCCTTTTCCGACACGGAGCTCGACTTCTTAGTGCAAAAAAAGCAACACATCAACTCAAAGGAATGCAACTTCAACACAAATTGAAGCAAAACCACAAACAAAATGAATGCGAGAAATTTGAACATGAAAACAAACTTTATTAATAGTTAACACAAACTAGAAAAACTGTTTTATTAAAAAAATCCAGACGAAACAGAAACTGAACAGAAGAATGAAGCCACAAACGTAAAACATGCGAGTTAAAAAAGTTCCTCTTTTGAGCATTAAATAACCGGAAACCACCTGGGTCTTCAGGAAAATCTCCTTTGGCTTTAATAATCTCATCGATCTGCTGTTAAACAGATGATTTCATCAGCGGACACGACAATGAGGAGTGGGGTGATGGGAGGGAGGAGGTGCAGACAAAGTGGATGGCACAGTCATGCGCACGTGCACGCACACACACACTAGTCTGCAGATCTGAGCTCCTGGTTGGACTTCTTCAGGAGGCTGAGCAGGTCCTGAGACATGAAAAAGGGCCTCTCGGCCGATCCGTCGTTGCGCTCCAGGTCTTCCACTGCGACACGGACACAAACAGTTGAACCTCGCTTCCTCACACGTTTGGTTAAAGCCAATAAAACAGACATTTAAGGACAAAGACTTTTTTAATTTTTGTTTCTCTCTGGATCTGAAATATTCACACATTTTGAGCAAACATGAACGTCTGCTCAGGGTTCACGTGTACTCACCGCCTTTTTAGGGCTCACAAGCCAATAATGACAACAACCCACAATTACTTTTGTGTCCACAGACAAAACGTCTCTGGATTCTGAGGCTTTTTCAAACACAGAAGCGTCTGGGGAGTCACATTTTATCCATAGCTGATTTACAGTCGCCTTTTAGTGGCGTTAACATCCAGGAGCTAGAGAACGACGACAGTAAAGAAACACAGAAGCATCGAGACACTTACACTGTTAGTAGCAAAGCATTCAGAAGGCCGGTCAATGTCATGCAGCACTCAGAGAAAGGCTGAGGTGGGGAGGGACAGGCAGAGCAAGGCAGTCTGTAAACAAGAAAGGCAGCTCCCAAGAAAGTCTCCGCCGTGGTCGCCATCATGGACGCACGGCGTCACGCCGCTGCGGGCGGGCAGGCGTGTGGCGACACGACAAAAACACGGCGAATGCATCTACGCGAGCCTCCCGGGAAGAAAGATCCAGAACGCGTGGAGGTGTCGGAGCGGTTTTGGCGTCAGCTGGTCGAGTTGTAAACAGGTGATGGAGGGGTCCGGTGGACCGTAAACAGGGTTCTTCCGTGGTTCCGTAGTGCATTCGGGATCGGGATTAAGACGACAAACACTGACGCTCATCAGGCACGTGTTCAGCACTCACTATGTTCTACAAATCTTCACAATATGAAAACAACCCAACAATGCCCAAAAACCAACACAACAGAGCTTTTTTTTTTTTTCCAAGCTACGCAGATGCCCCCGGGCTTCCCGGTCTGCCCCCGGGCTTCCCGGTCTGCCCCCGGGCTTCCCGGTCTGCCCCCACCTCTCCGCTCGCATCTGAAGTCTTAGCTTGTCTGCCACACATGAAACAGGTCCATATCACGAAACTCCACGCTCCAATCGCCTCCTCCTATGCGACCGCTACTCCTGTACAGCGGGCGCAGGCTCCGCCTCCTTCTCCTCCATCTTTTCTCCAGCATCCTCCTTCTCCGCCTCAGCAGCTGGCGCCTCCTCTGGCTTCTCTTCTGCTTCTGGCTTCTCTTCCACTTTCTTCAGCTCTGCTTCTTCTTCTTCTTCGCTCTTTTTTGCCTCCTCTGCCTCGCTGGCTTTCTCCTCCTCAGTGCCCTCCTTTGGCGCTGGAGCCTGGGTGTCGGACTGCAGGAGCTGCTCCTGCTCGTTCTCCTGCGTCAGCACCGGCTGCTGCTTCAGCTGGACCTCTCCGTCCTGCTGAAGAGGCGTCTCCTCGTCCGCCTGTCTGGCGGCATCCGCCTGCTCTACACCGTTGCACTCTTCCTCCGTCTTGGTCACTTTGGAGAGGATCTCATGCAGCTCCAGAGACATAAAGTAGGGCTTCTCTGAGGAGCCGTCGTTTCTCTCCAAGTCCTCACCTTTCGTCAGAGCGGAGCGTTTTTGGGTTATTGGAAAAGCGTGGGATAGCCAAGGAGAAGCGGACGTGTGAAAACCGAGTGAAATTAATGGGAGACAAAGAAGAAGAGAAGTCAGAAAAGTGGCAGAAAAGAACCGGAGAGCAACAGCTCAGCTTTGGACAGAAGCAAACCTGAAACCCGAGACTAGAGAACTCACAGAAGCAGAGGAACAGAGTGTCCACACACATGGCGTAGACGCTGAAGAAGCCGTGGGCGATCAGGTACGCTCCCACCACCACTGTCTGCAGGACAAAGGGGAAGAAGTCCTCAGACACACCGGAGTAGAATGAAAACTGCAGGTGGAAACATTTACACTGGTCCGTCTGCTGCACTGTGAGTTTACATCTACTCAACCCCCCATCGTGTCGAGTAAATCATCCAAAAACCTGAGCAGTCAGGCCCCATGCCCTCTTCTTCCTCACCAAAACGGATGCCGGTGTTGTCAGCAGTGTTAATCTGGCCGCCTGCCAGAGCTCTGTCTCCCCCTCTGGTCAGGGGTGGGAACCGTCTCCAGAATTCTGGACTCACTACATCTCCCAGCAACCCCTGCACACACTTCCTGGATGCCGCACACCTGACTCTGATTTGCAAGCAATCACATCATACTGAAGCACTGTACTGAGCCTCAATCAGTGCGAAGTATTGTTTGTGCCCCTCTGCCTTCCTTACCTTACCGAGCGTTGTATCTGGACCTGATCTCCTGGTCCTGTTTCTGACTGTTTGTCTGGATCCTGACTCCAGTTTCCTCTCTGATGCTCTCTCGCCCTTTACTGACCCCTTCCTACCTGACCCCGATTTAGCTTTGTGGACTTTTAGCTGAGCTCATAAACCTGCTGCATTTGGATCCAGCAGACTGCCTGTTCTTGCGGCACCACGGCACCTTAGATTTGATATAAAACTGTACAAAGTTTTATTTTGTAAATAAAACCGACGTTTGTTTTTGTAACCCGGACTTGTTTCTCCGCCTTTTTGCCACGAAACTGACGCGTAGCGGTTCGTTCTTCATTTGTGACTCAAACAGTACATTTTGTGTGTAACTGTGTGTACTCGCAGTACACAAAAGTCAAAAGCATATGTAGGAGTCGTTTTGAATTTGTAGTTAAAAGCTGATGCAATCTCAAGTTGTGCGTGTTTTGGACGTTTTTGATATTCAAGTGTACATGTGAATACACAATTGAGAGTTCACACAGTTACGCTCACGCAGAGGTACGCTCTCTCCATGCTGTACGCGTCGCGCTGACAAACATGACAGACAGCCCAGTGGAAATCAGGCGTTGGACGCCCCGCCTCCTACCATTATGGGCACCCAGTAGTAGTTGAGAGACGGTGCAGCCTCCTCCACAGCTTTGATTCTCCCAGAGAAGAAGAAAAAAGAGAAGATCCCTGCAGGAAAGGAAAGAGGCTCACGCACATGTGTCTTTGCACGGCTGCGATCTCTAAATATAAAAATGTCCCTCACCCACAATGCCAACGATGAGGAGCTTCCCAAGGAACAGCAGGAAGTCCGTCACTTTGTCCAAAACGGCCACCCTGTGGGGGGGCGTGCCGGAGCAGCACAGGCAGAAACCGGTGACGCAAAATGAAAGCGTGAGAGCCAATGGGAGCGTGCTAAAGCCCCGGATGGAGAACCCACCTGACCACGTTCCTCATGAGCAGGAAGAAGGCGTCCCGAGCCGAGGTGCAGAAGTTCTTCCCGTAGATTGCGATCTGAAGCGACAGAGAGAACGGCGGTTGCAGGAACGCTGGCAGAAGATGTGTTTCCGGCCGCCGGAGCTCACCATGATGTAGGCGTTCCTGTTCAGGAACTTGATGCATTTCTCCAGACACCAGAAGCAGCACTTCATGCAGCTCAGCAGGAATTTAGCACATTTGTTCTCAGCACCTGGAGGACAACAGGTGAGACAAAAGGTGAGTCTAAGAAACGCTGCATGCAGATGACCTGCAAAGCTGGGAAAACCCAAAGCCATTCAAAAAAACTTTATTTAACTCACTGCAGGAAACAGAAAACAGCATTCACAGAAAAAAGAACAAAAGGAATTTAAACACCAAAACTTGAATTGGACTTTAATTGAAGGAACAAAGTTTAAATATAAAACTGACTATAAAAGCAGCACGTTGAAGGATTGTTCTAATAATTTAGCAACAATAAAGGATGAAGATCAAAAACCTTTTAACTTGTGATCCAGATACTCCAGAATGACCCTGATGACCTGGACCAAAGACAGGATCAGAGAGCCAAAAGCCAGGGAGCCGGTGTGATACCTGCACAGCAAACAGAGGCCAGCATCAGTCCTCCAAATCCCAGAAGGCCACTGGGTTTGAATGGAAATATACAGTCGTTTCTAGTTAGGACAGCTTGAAAAAGGACTGCTGGGTAAAACTTTACAGCTTCCAGCTGTTTAGAATACATGAAAGTTTCTGCAATAAAGACGTTTCTCCACTTTACGTTACGATGGAGTATTGGGGCGAATGAGTTATATCGCTAGAGGAGACACGCCCGCTTGAGAAGCCTGGCTGCCGGTGGCGGAGTGTGACGCCATCTTGGTGAGGTCATCAGCGCCCACATGACAATGATTTCTATTCCCTTTGGTGGCATCTAAGTAGCTATTACTGTATAAAATATACATTTATATATATTTATACATATATATATATATAAATATATTATATATTGCATATATGGACACATCATTTGATGTTGTTAAATAAGAGAAACAGTCAGCCTTAAAAGCTGAAACTTAATGAAAAATACATAGTTTCAGGACTTCTTACAGAAAAAAAATTATTTCAAAGAATTTTCAAAAATAATTCTAAACATTTAGTTTTTGACCCTTTGACATGTAATTTAAATTATTAAGAAAAGCCCAACAACAAGTCAATAATAATAATAATAATAGATAATAATAAATCAAAAGTAAGTCAAAATAATAACAATAAATAAATAATAAGTCAATTAACCTGCACAATGAACTGGCATTTTGCAAAAGAATGTGTTCATGCACTGCAGCAGTGACTGGACCTCACCAAGATGGCGGTGCTCTCCTCCTATGAGGAATCACCCCCCCCAAAAAAAGAAATTATTTTCTTTTCAAAGTCATACATTTACGAGTACAAACCCGTTTTGGAGTGGCTTTTCTTTTGTAATGTGTGAAAGTATTTTCTCTTTTAAGGGAATTTTTAAAATGCTGTCTTCAAAAAGTTTCATTACATCAAGAGATGCTGCCTTTATTTTATTATTCTGACATTTATTTACAAAATGCATACTTCTTTTTTTATAATGATCTTTTTTTTTCCTTCCTTTGCGTTTCATCAACATCAACATTAGATTGGTTATTGGTAAATCCTATTGAACATTTATGGTCGGAGCTGAAAAGGCGTGTGCATGCGACCAAAAACATGGCTGAGTTACACCAGAACTACCAAAACTATTTAGAAGCTTGTGGAAGGATATCTAAGACATTTGAAGTATTGCAGTTTCAAGGCAATAGTACCAGATACAAATAAATGTATGAACACTTTTGACTCTGATAAAGTAAAGACTTGTTTAAAAAAAGACCCTTATTCTGACATTTAGCAAAGACAAATAATTCCATGAATTGCAATTGACCTACAACAGGAAAGGTTTACTTTTATCTGATGTCTGATCACACTCTGTCTGGACGGACATTGATGTTAGAATTTCTTTTCACACCTGAACAGGAACATCTCACCCAGGAGGAGGAACTGTGGCGTCTGATAGTTTCTGTTTAAAAAGCTCCGTGGGGCCCTAAACCCACTATCAATGCTCACATCCTTGGAAGACGTTTTATTCTCCACTGTTCTCATTGGGTTCCCATTTTGGAATTGTTTGTACATTTGAACATCACTCAAACTGACAGAAATCCTTTGGAAAACACAAAGGTCTGCGCCAACCTGAGGGCCCGTCCCAGAGAGGAGAAGATGGGGTACGCAGGGATGTCGTTCGGCTTCTTGAAGGCCCAGTAATAGGACGCAAAGGCCCCTGACAGGGTCACCTGGCCCAGGGCCGTGACGAAATTGGCGCACCAGAAGAAGAGGAAGAGGTTGTAGAACTGGAACACGATCCTGTATCGGTGGTAGATGGTCTCGCCGCCGTAGAAGGCAAACAGGCACTCTGCGTCCGGACACTGAGCGGAGGCGTTGGAGGTGTTGAAGGTCTGAGGACGAAGAGAGATGTTGCTACTGCGGAAACCCAAGAGCAGTTCAGCCCGAAGGAAGCCTTACCTGGGGGTCACAGGTGTCCCTGGAGAACGGACACTCGGAGTTGTTGAAGACCTTGTACACCTGCTTGTTAGACGTCGACAGGAAACTGATGGGAGCGGTCAAGGAGGCAGCGGAAACCTCGTTGTGTGTTAGCGGCACCGACCATATCAGAGAACTGGACCGAGTCAGCCGCAGAAAATGCTTCCAAACAAACGAAGTCTCTTCAGTCTCCATGTTTTCATGACACGGACGCCACCATGTTGGAGCCAGACGTCAAGAAGCAGGGATTGGTCCAAATTGGTCTGAGTCATTGTTTCTATGGCAAACACTCTGACCAATCAGGGGTGAGCTTGTTGAAAGGCCACACCCCTACCACTTAAACGTGGGCTACACGAAATCTGTCAATCAAACAATGTGTGCGGCCAGCAGGCTCCACCTACTTTTACTGAGGCATCTGATTGGTCAGTTTCTAACTTGAATAACTTGAAAAATATCATGAAAAAATGAGGATTATCAAGAAGAAGGGGTTAAAAAAAGGTATCAGATCCAGAACGGTCATTCTGACCAATAGAAAGACAGAGTAACAGCTGTTTGTTTCTCTATGGAAGTCTTCGGGATTTTAGCCTCTTGGAGCCACTTCCTGTTAAGAACGCCAGAGGGGGCGGGGTCCCTCAGTCCAGCTACCTTATAAAGTCAACAGTTGGCCAAAGGATACACGGCAGTAACGGCCCAGTAGGCGATGACTACAGCCAGCAGGACGAAGGTCAGCAGCGGGTAGAACAGCGCCGACATGACGTGGCCGATGGCTCTGAGGACGGGAAGGTCAGGGATGAGTTTGACACACAAAGACCGACAATCTCAGAACCTTCTGGAAGCTAAAGCTGCTTCTGCACATTCCGTTAGAATTCTGAGTTCATGATCCTGTTTGAGCAGGAAAAATGTTTCCACGTGACGGAGGCTTCAGACTAAACCAAAGTGGGGCGTTCACTCAAAGAATGATCAATTCTGATCAAAATTTTCAAAGTAAAAACAATATAAAACTGTTTATTTTAAAGAAAATGCATCTCTGGGTTTCATTTGATTGATTGATTGATTGATTGATTGATTGATTGATTGATTGATTCCCTTTTATTTCCAAACACAAAATAAAATAGATAAATAACAGTGCGATAAAGTCCTTGGAAAAGGATTGGATAGAATAAAAACCTTTTTTCAAATACTCCCCCCTAAAGTCTCTACGCTCCACCCACCAGTCAGTTTGTGTTCATGGTTCCCAGAACCTAACCTAAGTTTCAGGGGGATGGGGGCGTGCGTTTGCTGTGTTGGCTCCTAAACTATGGTATCAGTTGCCCCCGGCAACCAGAGAGGTTTAAAAAAGAATTATAGCAATAACACTGACAATCATTCAAATCCTTAAAATCATAAAACTTTTAGCATTATTTGTTAGAATCTCTCATATAGATTCTATACGCTTTTTAAAATAAAAAATAAACCTTTTTAAACCTGAATGTAACTAATAAACCATTGTGTTTATGTAATGCCATTTATTAAATCCATATTATAGTAAATGATATGTATATAGTATGCAGAAGTTAACCTTTAAAAATATATGATTAATAGAACATTGAAGAATTAGTTTGTTTTGTAATTTAACTACTTTTATCTCTAAAATCTTTCCCTGCATTTTATTTCTTTGCTTTTCCTCTAATTGTTTCTGACAGACACACCTGAGGGGCGGGACTCACCTGCTGGCCTCTTTGATGAGAGCGATGGCGATCAGGATCCTCTTCCTGAGGAAGACGAGCAGCAGGATGACCACGGCCTCCACCACAGCCAGGATGATCACTGCAGAACAAGGAGGTCAGCGGGTGAGCGGCGGATCTTTCAGCGGAAACGGCGGCGGTGCCGTGGTCGTTCTCACTGAAGGCCAGCCACGTCTGCCGGATCTGCAGGTACACCGAGAAGTCCGTCTGCAGGCCCAGGTCCCGGATCGTCACGTTGGCCCCGGGCTCCCCCTTCAGGCTGGCAAACTCCATGTAGCAGTGGTAAATCCCTAGAAAGCATCAAAGAGGGGCCCTTCCATTATTTAGCGTGGAATCGCTGCCGGGTGCAGGCCGCTCAGAGAACGCTGACTCACCGTATCCGATGACCAGGACGACCAGAACGATGATGACCCACACCATGACGCCCGCCAGGTATCGCAGCAGGAAGATGAAGACCAGGCTGACCACCATGGCGATCACCAGGCCGCTGCAGGAGCATCCAAAGACAGAACATCTCTGTGTCACTCAGAGACGGCGTTCGATTCCAGCCGTCACCCGATCTGCGGCGGCAAAGCGGACTCACAGTAAGATCCAGTGCCAGGACTGAGTGTAGTCCTCGAAGATCCTCATGGCCACCTCACGGGCCTCAACGGCGATGTTTGACTTCCTGCAGGGACAGGAAGCCATGCAGAAGAGAAAACGACAAACTCAGTCTTCCCCAACTCTCTCCTGCTTCCATGAAGATTTTTTTCATTTTTCTGAAGATTTCTGTCTTGCAGCATCGCAAACAATCCTCCTGGTTACCATGGCGACATTCTCCCTCCTTGGTGTGAAACGTTACAGCAACGCCCACAACTCAGGCAGAAAAATACTACCTAATATAAATACTATCATCCGTTTGTCATCATTTCCAAAACCTCCAAAGGCTTACCTCTGCATTTTATTTTGAAAGTTCAGTCCCTGTAATGAAGCACATACGTTCCCCCAGAGACCAGTCAAGGTAAGAATATGTCAGCGGGCCCCCCCCACCCTGAAAGTCCCACTTCGATCAGTGTTTTCTTTATTGTTAAGATGCCAAAATCTAAAAAGCTGTGTTGTTTGTTTACAACATGGTTTCTGCAGACTGTTGGTGCTGAGCCACCCCGACCCCCCCACCCCTGCGGAGAGCTCTCCGTTTACAAGCTCTGACCTCTTAGGGGGGCGAGAAAACAGCCATAGCTATCCATCTGATCCGGTTCTGATCCAGATTCCAGCTCAGACCAGGAAAACAGAGACGTTCGTGGATCTGATTGTCTGCAACAGGAGGGGGCGGAGCAGGGAGGCTGTGGCCCCGCCCAGATTATTTTCTACGTCATAAATACGATCTTTTTCCAACTGCATCTTTTTTCCTGCTCCTTATTCACAACAGTTTGAATAAAGAATTAGTCAGAAATGCAGTTTGAAGCTAAATTTCTTCACATTTGTCCTCCATCATGAGAAAAACGCCACAAAAACATCATTTTCATGGTGCGATGAAGGAACAAAAGCGGCACAAAACCTCCTGATTAACCTGTGTACGGTGGCCCTGAAGTGCAAATCACTTCACTCGACGCAAAAACATTTTAAAGATCCCAACCCCATTAAAAAACAAAACAAATATTTAAAGAACACCATTACGTTTTAAAAAATCAGAACTAATTTCCAGAAACCAAAATGAAAAGTTACAAAAAAGACAACGAGAAACCGGTAAGGTTAGGTATTATGGTATGTTAGGTAGGTTGGATGACGTTTGTCCATCGTTATTTGACGTGAAGCGATGCTGCATCCCATCATCCTATCAGCGATGTCTCAGACACCTTTTCCAGTTTCTCATTGTCTTTTATCCATTTTGTTTCTTTAGAAAAGTTTTTATTCGTTTTTGTTTTTTCCATTTGGATTTCTGCAGTTTCGTTTTGATTTCTCCAATGTAATGCTGTTTTTTTAAAATATTTCTTTGGCTTTTTATATTTTCGCTGTGATCTTTAAAATGTTTTTGCGTCCAGTGATTTGCAAATGTGACCACGACCTTTGACCTTAGTCGCTTTAATTTGAAAGGGTTTGTGTTACATTCATACGGAGATTTTTTCAGAGGGACGTTTTTAAACCGGAGGGAAATCTGGAGGATAGATAAAATAGAGAGGCTCTTGAGTCGGATCATACGGGTTTGTGCGTGTTAGCGTTAGCGTTAGCGTAGCTGTGAAAATGTCATCTTTGCCATATCCCTGGGGTCAAATTTGGCCAGTTTTCCTTTTCATGTTTACATTTGTTTTTCTTTTTTTGGAATGAACATTTTAGTCTTTTCATTTACATTTTTGGTCACAGTTGGTGCTACCTAAGACAAACAAACTGTCTAATAATTAATCCCAGAAGCGAATCATCCTTTGGTTCTCCAAGGTCAATCATATGAACCATAGGTTGTCTCTGAATTCCTTCCCTACACATTATCTACTGCGTTCTCCATTTTCTAGTGCTTTCCGAATCTACAATTCCAAAATCCAGAGCCCTAGAAATTTCCCAGAAATCTCAGCGAAAAACCAGTGTGCATCGATGCTCACTAGATTGGTGAATATAGACCACAATGCATTGCGTCTGAACAATTTTTACCAAAGAAATGTATTTATTTTAATAAACCATCAACATTTTTATCTTCAGAAGACACTGGACTCATAAATAATTGCCTCAAACGCTCACATCAATTCGATTTTAACTTTGTGAAATAGATGAGGTCATATCCGGCGTTAAAAAGTAGTAGTTATAGGTCAGGGTGGGGATTCGGACACAGCCTTTGTGTTTTTGTGAACGTCGGCGGCAGACTCACTTGGACGCCTCCAGCAGCTGAGAGGCGTTGATGGTGGCGCTCTCGCCATCATAGAACGTGGTCTCATTGCCCACCACCACCACGCCACCTTTCATGGTCCTGAGGGCGGGGAGGCAGCGGCGCGTGACTGTAAAAGGAAGGAGCGTCATCGGTGTGAGCTTCAGGCTGAACGCCGGAAGGGACTCGAACCTCTACTTACAAGCTTTGCTGGGCATCAGCATGGCGGGGCACAGGCCGTCCCTCAGGATCTCAGGACTCTGAGTCACGACAAACATCCGCTGTTAGACCTTCATCACCTCCTGTGCACAACATTATCCACGGGATCACTACATTTACCGATTTGGCAAAGTCCACGCCCTCCTTGCAGTATCTCCGGTAGTAGTCCTGGTCGTCCTTTTTGCCGATCTTGGCGTTAACCAGCGTAAGGAAGCGGTCGGGACACTTCTCCACGCAGAGCTGCAGAACAAGCAGTCAGCACTCGCTGGTTCAACGGCAGCAGCAGTCAAAGGAAAGGAGCCCGTCCTGACCTGTGTGGTGGGACACTGGAACTCCAGCAGCACCAGGGGACTCGCACATTTCAGGATGTTGAAGTAGAACAGGAGCGGCTTCTTCCTGTGCGATCGCAAAAGAGAAACGTCAGAAAGGGCGCGGCGTGGGAGCAGAGGCACAAACAGACGCCGAGCTTTTGGAGACTCACTCCAGCGGCGTCCCGGCCTGCCCGCAGAACTGCCCTCTGCTGTCTGTGGGATAGATCACCTTCCTGGGGTCTCCCTGAGACCAGGCTGCAGAGGAACCACAGAGAGTCACGTCCAACACTCACAAACCCCCCCCCGGGAACCCGGGAGGGTGTCAGGGTTAGGGTTCACTCTTCATCGTGAACGGTGGAGGAGGCCAAGGCGGCTCACATTTTGTACACGTATTCATTTATGACTGAAGAAAAGTAAAGTCCTTCTTGACTCTTACCCAGGATGCCCACGGCGAAGTACCCCAACAGGGCAGTAATGAAGAGAATGCAGCAGAAGATATCTGTGCAGCCCCTGCAGACCAGGAAAACACATCCATCCGTCACTAAACCATTGCTGACATCATTTATGCACAAACAAAACACGTACAGGTTGATCTACACTGCTTTAGAAAATAAAGGGAACCCCCGCTCCGAGTCGGTCCCACTTGTGTGTCATCAAGCTTTACAGGAAGCGAGACTGACTGACAATAGATTTCACGTGTCAGCGTCCAGAGCATGGAGGCGCTACCAGGAGGCGGGCCTAAGAAGATGTGGAGGAGGTCGTAGGAGGGCAACAACCCTGCATCAGGACCACTGCCTCCTCATTTGAGCAGGAGGAGCACTGCCAGAGTCCTGCCAAAGGACCTCCAGCAGGCCACAAACGCGCACGTGTCTGCTTCAAGCCCAACACCGTGGAAGACGTTTGGCATCTGCTGGAGAACGCCACGATTGGTAGATTCACCACAGATGACGGTCTGGTCACGCCGTGGAGAGCGTTCTGCTGCTGCAACATCGTCCAACACGACCCGTTTGGCAGTGGCTCAGTAACGTTGGGGGCCGCACAGCTCCCCGTCTGCTCACCAGAGGCAGCCTGACTGCCAGTAGGTACCCGGCTGAGATCCTCAGACCCCTTGTGAGACCACATGCTGGTGTGGTTGGCCCTGGGTTTCTCCTGATGCAACACTGACCTCGTGGTGGCTGGAATGTGTCAGCAGGTCCGGCTAGACGACGGTGTTGATGTCTGGGGGGGACGGCCCGCCCGTCCCCCCAGACCTGAATCCAGTCATGTGGGACATTGTGTCTCGGTCCATCCATCAGACTGTGGTCCAGGTGGGAGTAGACCCCTCAAGTTGAGGTTACGCTTCACAACTGGAGCCTACATTCTGATGGATCAGCCTGTGGCCGTTTTGTGTTGTGTGGTTGTGTCGTCAGCACATGCAACTATGTAAAGAATGAAGCGTTTCAAAGGAACCCTCCGGTCGTCCAGGTAAAGGACGGGTTTTCCAAGCGTTCCCTCTGATTTTCTGAGCGGTGGATTCTTCCAGGTTTAGGAGCAGATCCCTATCAGGGAACGCGGACAAAACGAGACAAACGCAGAAACGCCGGTTTCAGCTGAAACAGGCGGACGGATGAGCCACCAGCAGCCGCTGAAGCTCCGCGATTACGGGAGCTGCTCTTCATCTGCGAGGAAGAGGATGGGTGGGAAATTACCTCATCAACATGAAACCGATCTCAATTAAAAAAAGCTGTATTTTAAATGAAAAAGTTTCCAGATTTTCGGTTGAAAACTGTTTTGTGACCAAATCAATTGAGTTTGAAGGATGACGGAGAACCAGAAGATCAGGAGGTTTTCAGTAAAAACTCCTGGACAGTTTGGTGAAAACATCTAAATCCTCAGCACAAGACCTTCTTTTATCGGATCCAGAACCCCCAAAACTCCTCCTTCTTGATTACAAATCCTTTTCAAATCTCTGAGGTTATGGTGTAAATTTTCCGTGGAATCATTTCACAGACAGTGGAGCAGAACATGAAGAGACTGACCGCCCACCGATGAATGACGTATGTCACGCTTTTAGCATAAAACACCGGAACCTCAGAAAATGTGCAAAATAAAATGCAGTTTCTGTAATCCGCCTGTTGCAGGAGCCTTCATCATCATCATCATCATCATCATCATCATCATCATCTGCTGCGTGTCCGCTCAGTCTGACCGCCGTGTCTCTTCGTCGTCTCCTCTAGTCGGACTCGACATCCGAGCAGGAGACTGGGGAGGTTCTGTCGGTCTCCTGCTGCATCGTACGCGGCGCCGGACATGGGAGGAACCTGCCAGGAGGTGCAGGAGTCCTCCCCCTCCTCCTCCTCCTCCTCCTCCTCCTCCTCACACCTCCCACAAACACATTCACCTCACACCACATCGAGGGACTCCCTCACCTGTTCTGGATCGGCCCTTTGAAGTTGGGGTCAAACTTCTTCGACTCCCCTGAGAACGAGAGAAGGAGAAAAGGAGAAGCCATGAATGCAAAGACAACAGAAGAGTGGGAGGCAGCTCGCCTCGTACACGCTGGAGCGTGGAACGGCATCGATGGAGGGATGTTGACGCACGTTGCACACAAAACTTTCTACGTTGCAAATGAAAATAATAACTATTTGCTTTCAAATTGAGTTTTTCTGCAAATCTTAATTGTAATGAAATGTAAATTCCGGCTGGACAGATTGGATCTCAGAGGTTTTTTCCTGCTGCAGACATTTTAAACACGCTAAAAAAATCCAAAGACTTCATCACTGTTTTGTCACTGCTTCAAACTACAATTGAAATGCAAAACAAGAATTCTTTCTCCTACGTATTGGGGATTTAAATGTAATCAATTTTATAATACTCTTAAAAAATCGTATTCCTAAAGCAAGCGGTGGAACTTTGCACTTCCCTGTAATTTTCTTGTTGTTCTCTGTTTATTATTTGTTAAATTATAATTTCTTGCCCACACTGGACTATGCAGCTGACCCTGGTGCAGTGTGGTGTGGCTTAGATCAGGGGCCTGTTTCAGAAAGGAGGTTCAACCAACTTCTGAGGTTGAACTTGAACTCTGAGTTGGTCAATCGAGATTAACAACTCTGAGTTTTCAGTTTTCAGAAGCTGATCCGAGCAGATCAATCAACTCTGGAGTGGACTGATTCGGAGGTGAGCAAGACAGCTGCCTATAAGAAGCCATTATCAATGGAGCGCAGATATTGCAGTCACCAGCAGCAACCGTGAAAAAAGAGGTTCGCGCATTTTCCAGCTGAACTTGACGTGCTGCTGCAGAGTTGCAGTGAATATGAGCAGATATTCCAGAAGAAAAGCAACACCGCTGCATCTGCAAAACAGAGACAGTTAGCGTGGAAAACATAGCTGCTCAAGCACGCCTAAGTTTACTTAAATCATTGTTATAAAATATTGGCTGTACAACTTTTTTAAATAGCCGTAAGGAGGAAATAAAAATGGCGACATTTAGGTGTACTTTGAAGTGTTATTCCTGGTAAATGCAGTACGAAATGCTGCATAGTGTACAGAACCAATCTGGGATGCCTTAACGTAATGTTTAGAGGACTTTTTTGTTAACCTTTCCTCTAGCAACGTTGGTCAGTTTAATATTAATACATGCAATTGTGTTTTTAAAAGTGAACTTGTCTACTGTTGAACCTTTCGCTGCGTTAAAGACTTCCTCTTCTTTTCTCTCGCCTTTCTGACCCGTGGTCAGAAGCGCAGGAGATTTCCTTCAGGGCTGAAGGGAATTCTCCTCTTCGGGTTCACTTCCCGCTGGAAAAACCTCAACCTCCAGAGCGGATTAAGAATGACCTAAACAGTTATTCTGGAATGACGCCTTTCTTTATTTAACTGGGCGCCCGGGCCCCTCCGAACACAATAATATATTCCACGCACACACCTCCGCTCCGCGCCCCATCTGCACCTGCACTCGCTCTCCTTTCTCTCTCTCGTGGATCGGGCACCTCGCTCAGCACACACACTGCAACACTACCTCTTGTATTGATCAAGTGGTATAGGTTTATATGGGATTAAGAAAGTAAGCAGTGAAAAATTGTGTCATGGATGTAGGCTTTGTTGACAATATTTGACATATGAAACATCTACATAGCAATACATATCTAATGTTGTTTTCATTTTATATATGATTGACTGCAACTAAAAACGGTAACGCTAAACAAAACGTATGGGGAAATGACTAAAACAAGTCTTCGAAATCCTCGTGACGAGGTAAATGTAATTTCTATGAATTAATGCAGCCTCCGCCTATTGGGTCCTCCAAAAAGGACAAGCCATTCTTAATACTTAGACCGCTCTGTGTGACGGAAATGGGCATGAAGGTTAAAGCGAAAATACCGCTTCGCTCTTTAAAAAGGGAGGAACGCAGAAACTTTGAGTTTGGAGAATAAAACCTGCTCTAGACCAGGTTAGGTTCACAGCATGAGTAACCATGGACACTGACTCCAGAGTATAGTTACCTCTTCAGAAACGGGTTTGACTTACTCTGCTTTCTGGCTTAACAAACTCCCATTCTGAAACGGAAAACCCAGGGTTTCCCTGATTTCAGGTTAACGCACTCAGAGTTTACACTTAACCTCCTTTCTGAAACAGGCCCCAGGCCTTAGACCAATCACACACACACACTGAAGCAGGAGGGTTTGGGGAAGAGAATGAGGGAGGTAAGAATGTGTGTCCTGTCTAGGCTACCCCACCTTGGTGACACAGCCTGGTATATAGATAGATAGATAATTTCTAATTCAAATCTTCTTCGCTGTATTTATTCTGTGTAAAAATTGTTTCTGTGTATTTTCATTGCTTTGTTTTGCTGTTTATATGCTTTGTAGACGTGTTCATACTCAATAAAGTTTTTTTTTTCTAAGGCTTAAAACGCCTTTTTGTAGCTACTGGCCTCTACAGGTGGAGGTTGGAATTGCAGTTTCCTAAATAAACAGAGGGGAAGCTGAGGTTTATCTAGTATTGATTGACTGTTCAACCAATAACCTTTGATAATTGGATTTTGGACAATGGCTTCACTAAGAACCATTTTTTAGAATTAAACATGGTTTAGCAAAGAGGGGGGTCTTCTCTGGGGGGCCCCATGGGACAGCCTCGCTTCCTGCTGAACTGCATCCAGGATTTAGCTCAGAAAATCCGTAAAGTGGGTGAAACTCTTCTGAAGGTGTGTGACGGTGGAGCCGAGAGGCCAAGTCTTCACCGCCACAAAAGGATTCTTCTGCCTAACCGCCCGCCATGCCCAGAAAGCCACAAAATGGCTCCACGGGGACGGCAGGGCTGCCATGGAAACGCCTTGGAAACCACAGAGGGGGAAGCATCAGCCACGAGCAACATGGTCAGACCCTGGCAGAGGAGCACAGCAGCAGGCGCACCGGCGCCAAAGTAGGTCCATCAGAGTCAGAGCACTTCCTGCCCGGTTGGGGGAACCATCCGCCATGCCCCTGCGGCCCACCCCTGAGCGGCGAGGGCCGTAGAAAAGGTGTCAGCTGAAGAACGATGACTCCACACGCTTCAGCGGCACACCAATGCAGAACCTGCTGCGCTCGCATCTTCCTCACAAAGAGGGAAACCGCCGGTGGCTCTCAAAATAAATCCCGCCATCCTTCAGCTGCCCCCCCTGAACGATGAGCGTCCGTGAAACGTTACCTGCTCGCTCATACTTGGCCATTTCAGAGCTGCTTCTCCGTCGTAACGCCCGATGTTTTGGTCCCACCAGCCGAGTTTTACGTTGTGATTGAACCTACTTCCTGTTTGAGGTCGGCGCCCTTCAGCTCACTTCCTCCTTTCTGTTTCTCTGACATTCTCCTTCAGTCTATCTCTCAAGCTCGTCAACAAGCTGCAGCAGAGCGGATGGAGGCCTGACAGAGGGGCGTGGCTTCGCTCTGCGGGATGAGCACCCATCTGCCAGCTGGTTGGAGGTTCAAATCCCTAATTTGATAGTTACCTAATCAATTTAGATGGTGATAAACAAGTAAGTACAGTAATTTCTATGGCACCTTTCACAGACAGAAGTCACAAGGTGCTTCACAGGTAACAATAAATATCTATATATAAAAACATAAAAGACAAAAAGCATAAACAACGTAAAACAATCATCCCAACCCCAGATAAAAGAGTTTCAGTTAAAATGCTTTGAATAAACAAAAAAAAATTAAAATAATAATAATGTTTGAAAAATACAGGTAAGATAATTCAATATATATAAATAAAAAAATTAAAATACAAAAATAAAATAATATAAATTATATATATATAAAACAAAAACAAAAAAGATTTAAAAAAATAAAAATAAATATGAAATAAAAACTAAAAAATATGAAATAAAAACTAAAAAATAAGAAAATTAAATGAAAAATAAGAATTGAAATACAATAAAATAAAACAACATCTAAATGTCCGTGCACGAGGACCTGGGAGGGTCGCTCCCGGCCTCCTGCAGAACCGCAGACAGAACCCAGGAGCAAAGACTACATCATGTGGTTTGATGCATTGTTAGGACAATGATTTAGTATGACGCATTGTTTGACACGTCAGCAGGGCCAAGCGCCTGAGATAAGGCCGTCCCACCAGTCCTGCGGTGGACAAAACCACCTCCACTGACATGTGACTCAGACAGAGATCACAGTATGAAACACAATCCACACCACTCATCCCATCTCCAACAAAGACGGAGCCACGCCTCTCTTCACAGCATCCCACTTCATGGAACAACATCAATATTCAGCAGATGGAGGAGTCCAGATAGCAAGAAGAGGTTACACACACCCTCAGCAGCCACTTCATTACCCGTTTGGACCCCTTTAGCCTTCAGAACCACCTAAATCCTTTGTGGCATCAATTCAACAAGGTTCTGGAAACATTCCTCAGAGACTTTGGTCCACGTTGACATGACAGCATCACACAATTGCTGCAGATTTGTCTGCTGAACATCCATGATACTGATCTCCTGTTCCACCACATCCCAAAGGTTCTCTATTGGGTTCTGGTGACTGTGGAGGTCGTTTGAGTCCAGAGAACTCATTGTCATGTTCTAGAAACCAGTCTGAGATGATTCCAGCTTCATGACATGGAGCCTTATCCTGCTGGAAGTAGCATCAGAAGATGGTCCACTGTGGTCAGAAAGGGATGGACATGGTCAGCATCAATACTCAGGTAGACTGTGGCGTGGGAACCATGCTCAGGTGGAAAACATCCCCACACCATGACACCACCACCACCAGCCTGAACCGTTGATACAAGGCGGGATTGATCCATGTTTTCATGTTGTTGAGGCCAAATTCTGACCCTACCATCTGAATGTGGCAGCAGAAATGGAGACTCATCAGACCAGACAACGTTTTCCATCTTCTATGGTCCAGTTTTGGTGAGTCTGTGTGAATTGTAGCCTCAGGTTCCTGTTCTTAGCTGACAGCAGTGGTACCCGTTGTGGTCTTCTGCTGCTGTAGTCCATCTGCCTCCAGGTTGGACGTGTTGTTCTTTCAGAGACGCTCTTCTGCAGACCTCGGTTGGAACCAGTGGTTCTTTGAGTTCCTGCTGTCTTTCTATCAGCTGGAACGAGTCTGACCTCTGACCTCTGGCATCAACAAGGCATTTCCATCCACAGAACTCACTGGATTTTGTCTCTTTTTCAAATCAATCTCTGTGTTCCCAGCAGAGGATGACATTTTTTCTGGATTCTTGCCGGATTTCCAGGAGATGGGAGTCGTCTCTGCCAATAATCACAGGACCAAGACGGGACGGGATGGGAGCAGAACCAACCAATAACTCTTGGTCACTCTGGAGTAGCCCCGCCTCCTTTTCCTGACGAGAGCTGAGAGCTCTTTGTTTACAATTTTACCGCTAGGTTCCAGCCCCTTACACCCTCAAACTTGCATTAGCCTAACATGGGTCTATTTCAAAGACAAATGGTTTCCTCTTACAGCGCCCCCATCAGTCTGTGAATGGGACTGTGACCGTAAAGCACTTTAGCCTTAATGAAGGCAGAAAAGCGCTGGTTACAGATACGCCATTACCTCCCATTTCCTGTTCTTTAACTGAAGAGCGTGAAGACATGACGCTGTTTTTTTATTGGTGAATGGGAATCCCAGCTCCTTTCCAACTACAGAAACTCGCCAACCCAAAACTCAGCCACGATCCTGAGCTGTGGCTCCAGACTCGAACCACAGAAGCAGCTGACGTGACATTCCTCCAAACCGTGGGTGGGCCCGTTCTCGGCTTGTCCGAAGAAGCAGTTCGAGCTCCAGAAACCGCATGAAGGTTTCTTCTCTGCCTGACAGAGAAGCTGCTCTGGACACAGGAAGCAGCTGGACATTTCCCTAAACGCCTTTCAGCCTGAAGCCTGAGGAGGATCCAGCCATCTGCTCCGGCTCTACTGTCCACAGTGTTTTTATGTGAGAGCTAATGTGTTGTTGTTTGTTTCCTTGTTTGCTTCCATCTGATCCAATGCACTTCTGAGCAAAGGGGGCAGAACTCTGCAGGAGCTTTCTGAAGCTCAGCAGCTTTCATCAACGTCAAGTCGGGCTGAGGATTCAAACCTGAAGACGCTGCATTTAGACAAAGCTTCTCTGTTTCCTTCAACAGCATCTCACTTCCTGGTTGAATCCCTCGATCAATGGAAACCTACACCGTCTGACTGTGGGTGGATGAACGGATCAATGCCGGAGGGTGCGGTTGCTTCAGACCTGGGTGTAGATCTCAGTAAAGCTCCAGGAAACAGGAGAACCGGCATCGGTGGAGCTGCTCCGTGACACACCTGCTGTTTCTGGGGTGAACCTGGTTCACTCGGGGACTTTGGAGCCTCCTGGCTGTTTACAGAACCTGGAAAAGTCTGGAGATGATGGAGATGGTGTTGGGAAACGCACACACGTGTGTATGTGTGTGTGTGTGTGTGGGGGGGTGATGTCATGGCTGGTCTAATGGGCCCTCAGGGGATATCAGATGAACCTCTTCCGGCAAACTCTAATGGCTTAGTTAGTGGCTACTGTGGTCATGTGTGTGCGTGGAGCGTGAAGAATGTGCGTGTAAAATGTGAGTGGAGCGTGTGTGCAGGGAGTGAAGGTGTTACATGTGTATGTAACTAGTGCATGTGCATGCAGCGTGTGCATGTAGCATGTGTGTGTAGCAAAATGAGTAACGCGCATGTAGAGGTTATGTTTAGCTTGTGCCTGTAATATGTGTTTATGGAGCGTGTGTGTACATGTGAGTGTAATGTGTGTATGAAGGGTGTAATGTGTACGTGTATCATGTGCATTTGTATAATGTGCGCGTGTAGCTTGTGCATAGAGCGTGTAGCATATTTGCGTAATTTGTGCGTGTAGTGTGTACATGGAGCGTGTGCATGGAGCCTGTTTGTGTGCATGGAGCATGTAGCATGTTTATGCAAAGTGTGCATGTAGCGTGTGCATGGCGTGTGCATGGCGTGTGCATGGAGCGTGTGCATGGAGCGTGTGCATGGAGCGTGTGTATGGAAAGAAGGCGTCTGTGTTCTTCATCACAGAAAGGTTCTTACTGAGGATGCGGGTTGCAGCTCAGGCCTACAGAATGTGTTGTGTGTGTGTTGTGCGTCTGTTTTTCGGGGTATTTCATAAAAAGTGTAATCAAAACAAAAGTTCCCTCCATTGCAGTTCTAACCAAAGCTCCCGGCCCTGAACTCCCCTTCCAGCAGAAGGTCCGGTGACCTGACCTCCTGCCGCGGACGGCGGCGGCGTGCTCTGCCTGCTATTGACAGGAAGCGTGTGCAGAGCGTCCTCGGCGTGAGTGGGGCAGATAAAGCTGGTCACAAGCGTCTGCAACACCAGCTCTGCTCTCTGGTCAAACTCTGCTCATCAACACTTTTGACCTCTTCAAGCTTTATCTCCAGGTCAAAAGAGAATCGTTTTCGCCCTTTGGGACCAGAGTGGAGGAGGTGATGGAGGAGGAGCTGCAGGAAGCTCCGTTCACGCGGCGAGGACTCTTAGATACGCTGATCATTTCAGATCCATCAGGTCACCTAAGGTCGTTTCTCTTCCCTGCATAATTGTGTAGCAGACAGCACCAACCTTCTGCCCTCTTTAGGTCCAAACTAGCTGCTTATACCTGCCACGCCCATTTATTACAATCCTAAAATTAAGAAGAACCGAAAACTTTATGCAAAGGATGTGAGGAGGAGGAGGAGGAGGAGGAGGAGGAGGAGGCCCTCCCAGTTAAATAGCAGCTTCAGAGTTTGTGGTTTCCTGCTGAGATGGGCCCTACAGCCAGAAGAGCAACACTTCAGCAAAGTTCTGGACTCCTCAGCTGGGGGTTCTGACACCCAAAGGTGTCTGCAGCATCACCTGACCTTTGGGGAGAACACCTGGCGGACTCTGTCGGTCTGTGGGAGGAACCTGGACATGAAAACCCCACCGCGCTTTGGCTGCTGTTGTTTCTAAATTCACCATAAGACGCTTCTAGACCGTCAAGGAGCGGGTTTAAACCCAATCCAGAAGCCAGAATGGGGTCCGGGTGCGGAGGATGATCCGCACGGACCCGCGGGGTCCACACCCATCTTCCACGCAGGCTTTGTTTCCATGATGATGAACCCAGCGCGCTCGACAGAAAAAGAAAGGGAAAAAAACAGCAGATCGTCGAGGAAGGAGCGGCACGCGCTCCTCTTACCGTATTTGGAGTCTTGGTTTTTCTCCTCGAGCTCCATCCTCGAACCCAACCGGCTCCCCGCTGCGGATCAGACCACCGACAGGACAGTTACCATGGAAATGTCAAGAGAAAAAAAATCAGTCCCGGAGGCAGACCGCTACAGCCACAGAGCCGAGACCAGCCCAAATGTGGGCGCCCATGACGTCATCCGCGCTGGGAGGGGAAAAAGGACCAATCGAAAAGCTCAGATCTTTGAAGGACAGCTCTCTCATCCAATCAAATCCCACCAATACAAAACTTTTTTTCAGCCATTAAAAATCATTTAAAAAAATGTTTTATTACAAATATAAATGCAGAATATTAACAAATTTATTCAAATTATTCCTGAAATCACTGAAGCTGCCTAAAAAATGAAAACAAGATATAATAGACTGAAAACTTTCCTTTGGTTTCTGTGGTTGTTCAAACATCTCACATCACTGCTCAGGTTTATCTTTATTTCATAATGTTTTTGTGCTTTCATTCTACATTTGTTCCCTCTGTCTGTCTGCAATCATTCAAAGACTTTGGATGATTTTTGATATGAGGGCATGTCTTGTAATGTTCAACCTAAAGTTCTAATAGTTTAAAGAAATAATAATTATTGGGATCAAAACAGACAACTGTTTCCGAACGCGGCGTAAATATTTACACACGTGGAATGTGGTTTCAGAACTTTTTTATATCAAAGAAATACGTAATTTTTGCTTACTTTAGAAGTTTGATGACAAGCGAAACCCACACAAGAAAATGTTTTTTTAAAGGTTTCTTACTATGAGAAATAAAAATGAAGCTAAACTAAACTTTCCTAACTTTTTAAAGGCCTATATCCTGCTTTTCCTGAGCCTTTCAGAGGAAACTATATCCAGATATATGATAAGATTTGTATGTGTATTTATGAAATTATTTTTGTAACACCCCATTTTCCAACCCGGATGGAAGACTATTCAATCTCTGAGGCTCCGCCTTTCTCTCCTTGTGGGTGCCGCCCATTTCATGACATCACCATAGAGTTGGCCTCAGCAGCGTATCTGCGTTTCTCCCAAGAAACATTTGAACTTTTACAAAGAAGGATGTTCATATTGTTCACAGAAAATAACAGCATTTAGCCGATCACCGCTAGCTCCACGGAGAAAGTGGGCGTGTCTGTTAGCCGAGGGGCGGAGCTGGCAGCGCAGACTCGTCCTGGAGGGGGCTGTTCCTCACTTTGTGACATCACAATGTGAGGGCCCACTGGTTTTGGTGGATTGGGAGGGGCTGGTGATCAGATAGCAGGTTTTTAGAGGAACACTCAGAAATGCATGAATGGATCAAATTAGCACTTTTGGTTGTTTTTTGTGAGGAATTAACATAATAATGCATTAAAAAGCTTCAAAAAGATGATTATGCATGATATAGAGCCTTTAAGAAAGTTAGTTAGTAATTCTGTATGTATTTATATGGTGCCTTAAAATGAATACAGTCACACCAGGTGGCGTACATTAAAAACTTAGAAACATTAAAAACAACAACTAAAAGTTTAAAACAAATAGCAAAAAAAAGTATGAATAAATGTCGTAAAAATATTAAAACACAAGATGAAAGCAAAACAGTAAAACACAGCAGAGCATTACTGCTTTTGCTGAAAGCCATAAAGTATCAGACGCTCATTTACTGGGAAAGACATAAATAATTTAAAAGTATGAAATATAATCAGGCACAGAATCTGTTCTGCACAGCGGCCCTTAAAGTTTTTCATTTACAGTTTGATCATTGATTTTGTGATTGATAATTACCAGAACTTTATGCTTATATTTATGATAGTTATTCAAACAATCTAACTTTTCTTTTTTTAATCATAACTTTCTGATTCCTTGTATGTTCTGGAGGTGTTTGGGGACAGCAGAAGGTTAAACATAACCTGAAGACAAACTTCACTTGTAACACCTAAAAACCAAACAGAGGAAACTGAACTGCAGGAAACGTCTTCACACACCAACCAGAAGGGTTTCACTGCAGTCTGAGCCCAGAGTCACACACTGCTGCTCTGCCAAAGCTGCATGAAGGGAAGAGTTAGCAGGAGCGTTAATGAAGCCCCCTCATTAACGCTCCCACCCCCCCATTTGGGTCAACATTTCTTTCACTTCCTAAACCCACTTACTTCTTTTTGGGGTCGCAGGGTTGCTGGAGCCTATCCCAGCCACTTTGGACAAAGGCAAGGTACCACCCTAAAACAGGGGTCTTCAGCTAAAATCTAAAGAGGTCCAGTTAAAAAAAGTTACTTGAAGTAAGGTCTGAAAAAAAAGATGTCTAAACATTCAGTGTAATATATTTCTAAGTACATTTCACACCCACACACACACACCCACACACAATAAGAACACTACCGGGAAAACTGCCGACATCACCAGGAAAACTAGATAAAGGAGGATCCACAGCCCTCATCAGCTTCTTCCACAAATCCAACACCTCCCTGGAAAAATGTACCTTTGAACAAATGTTTGGAGTTTTTCAGTCCATCAGGATTGCATTTCCAAACTGGAGAATTCCTGCTTAATTCCGCCGTTCAGTAGGACAAATTCCTAAAAGTCCCTTTTTCCTCGGCTCAGAAACATCTTCAGCAGGTCCCCAACTTTATCTGATTGAATCTTCATTCTCTCTTTGGCGGCTGGTTAAAACTCGAACTTTGTGATGAAGATTTTCTTTTTAATGTCAAAGTGGAGGCTAACAACCAGATGCTGACTTTTAAGGTGTGACGGATAAATAAGGCAAAATAATACGACACAACAATTTTCTAAAACACGCGTGAATCCGTTGTGTCTGCACCTGTATTATTGTGAGATTATGTGAAACGTTCGACAGTCAGTCACTGCATCTCAGGCAGAGCGACTTGGTACGTGGAAACAACTGTCTCCACAAACCATGGAGGAAAACTCCCGGTTTTGTCGGTAAACAGCAGCTTCATGTTTCTTTGAAGTTGAAGCTCTTTCCTCGCTGACTTTTTTCTCCCCAAAGAAACTTTCCAAACACCTTTTTGTTTGGCTTTTGTTCACGTTTAGCTTTGGGCTTAAAACTTAGCTAGCGCTCTGAGATTTATGTCACGCGATGCGACAAGCATGTCAACAGAATCCGGTAGTTTACAAAAAGAAAACTTCCCTCTGAGTCAGAAAACAGAAAAGCAGAAAGAATCAAAGTTAGCGTCTGCGTTTTTTCCTGTCTGCAGCCAGTACCAAGCGGACCGGTACTGGGGACCCATGATGAACTTTAAAGGGACGCGGAGGGGGCCCCTGAAAATACGTTCATGACGAGTTGAGGGTGAGAATGTGTTGGTTGCACGACAATAAGAGCTAGTCTACTTAAAATAGAGCTGTTAGTTTTGCGTCAAGTTTGAATCCGGGTCTGGGTCCACATGACCCAGCGTCTGGAGGAGGTATTATGGGGTGGGCTTGTTCTTCAGGACTTGGCCCCTTAGTTCCAGTGAAAGGAATTCTGAATGCTTCAGGATACCAAAACATTTTGGAAAATTCCATGCGTGGGATCAGTTTGGAGTGGCCCCTTCCTGTTCCAACACGACTGAGCACCAGTGACCAAAGCAACGACAAAGACATGGAGGACAGAGTCTGGTCTGCAGGAACTGGACTCACCTGCACAGAGTCCTGACCTGAACCCCATAGAACACCTTTGGGATGAAATAGAGCGGAGAGTGAGAGCCAGGCCTTCTCCACCAACATCAGTGTGTGACCTCACCAATGACCTTCTGGAAGAATGGTCAGAAATTCCTAGAAACACTCTCCTCAACCTCATCGACAGTCTTCCGAGAAGAGTTGAAGCTGTAAAAGCTGCAAAAGGTGCACCAGCATGATATTGAACTCTACGGGTTAGGTAAGGGACTTTAGTTCACTTATGAGTCAAGGCTGGTGAGCAGAATGAACTGTGCCCTACTCTGACATGTTCTAACTGGCTGGACATACTTGAACCAAGAATCAGTCATGAGTTGGGCTTGAAGTTTAGAAGTTTAAACCTCCTTCAACATTTCCGTGTCACTTCTGCTCTGAAGGCTTTCTGAGGAGGGAGACATTTGTCTGTCCGTCTCGTTTTGACACTTTGACAGTGAGTTCCCAACTCATCAGACGTGCTAACGGGACTCCGCCACAGAAATGCAAGTATCTTTCAGCAGCAGCAGACCGTGAGAGAAGGCCAAAAGTGTCAGTTTGAGGTGGATTTGAAGCGTGACGCCTTTCTGGATTGAGGTCAGAAAATGCAACACACACCCACGCATGGTTTGTGAGACGGAGAGAGGAAAAAAGCCACGGCAGAACCTTCCATCTGTGAGATGTTCTCAACCCCTCCAGTTCACACGTTCTCTTCTCAATCCGCCTTCATTCTGTCCCGCGGCGTTCTGGATGCAAACACCAAAGGATTGTTTCAGATTCTTCTTTCTTACTGTGTTGTTGAGTAAATGTTTGACAAACTCAAAAACTAACCAAAATTTGAATGCACCAAGTTCCAGACAATAAGGAATTTTGGGGAAAAAATAACAATGACATCACAGTGGGAGAAACCATCAGGAAAAAGGTTGGGGCCCAAATCTCTCAAGAAAATCCACTAATGAAACCACAGGTGTCGGCAGTGGCTGTTTTTCCCATGGGCAATGTGGGCGGTCGCCCAGGGCGCAACCTTGTGGGGGCTGCAGAAACATTGACAGTTTTTCTTTTTTCTGCATTTTCGCTAGGCTAAACCCCCCTTTTCCACGTAAAATTAATGAAATTTGCACTAAAACGCTTCTACTATCGTGTCAACTTGCTGCTATAATGACAATATGGGGGGGGTGAGGGTGGGGGGCACCGTCCAGTTTTTCGCCCAGGGCGATATCCAAATGGCGTTCTGAAATTATTATGTGGAGGACAACAGCTCCTACAACTGGGCAGCCATTTCGTTGCCAAGTGTGAAATTTTGTCAATTTTTTTACATTTTCCCACAACATGACAAAACTTTTGTTTGAGCGATTTTCACGAAATTTCAAACGCACACGCAGCCAGGTTAAATTTACAATCATGACTGAAGTTTGTTGACCTTTGACCTCAGTAAGAGGCTGCCATCTTGAATTAAAACACAAAAAAATCCCCTTTAGTCCCAGCAATAAATTTAAACTCCTCCTTCAGATTTGGATCTAGTCCCCCTAACTCCTCGAGCATCACTGGGAAGTTACTCGTGACATTATGTTGGAATTGGAGGTGGTGGATTTTAAAAAGGGGTCAGCGTGGTGAGCTCGAAAAAGTCATGTTTACCTGTTGCACATACATTTTTTATCGAAATATTCTAAAAATGTAATCCATGAATCCCTGGCTTAAGATAAACGAAACGATGTGACATACAATGTGACTATATTAGGAATGTGGTTACTAGAAAACCTGCGTTAGCAAGGAAATCCAAAAGTTTACTTTTGCAGATTCTTCTAGAAATTACATGGGTGTGTTTTTCAGCCCCAGGAGACCAAAAAATAAAATGGTTGCTGTGGATTTAAAACCTACAGAAAAGCTGCTATTTTGGAAAAACTGTTTTTCTCACCAATTTGTCATAGACAGATCTGACCGGGGTGGCAGAGGCAGAAGTGAAGGGCCTAAAACAGCCGCTCCACCAGTGATGGCGGGAAAAAAGGTGTAATGGAGGGCAGGTTGGCCATAAAACACAAGTCCCAGCAATAGATTCTAGTTCAGCAACCTGATGGGTCAGAGTGATGTGTACAAAGCTCTGAAAAAAGGCTGACGTCATGGCGATGAGCGGTAGTTTACTTCCGCGTGTGAGAAAGTGTGGCTGCATCGGTGCAGAGCAGACTGATGTAAATAAAGCCCCTTTACCTCATTGAAGCATCTCCTTCATCCTGTCATGTCTCCTCATCTTCACTCGTTATAGTTTCTGCACAGAATTAGTGCCCCCCCCCCCCTTATTTTTTAAGCATCATTCAGGCTCCTGAACCGTTTAAAAGTACTGGAAATGCTACATTAATGTTGAAAATAAACAGAGCTTTATTTACTGACTTTACCTACTTTTAGAACCTTATTGGTTAAGTCCCATTCACTCCATTTTCTTTAATACTGAAATCTATTTTGTTGTGGAAATCAGACAATGTTGACTGTTCCCTTTCTAAATTGTAAGTTACCAAAATAAAAGCACTATGAATTTGTTTGGGTAAAAGCAACTTATATATGAGATACAGTTGCAGTGCTTAACATTGTGATCATTAAATAAACTAAATTTTACCATTTTATTACAATGGAAGGTGTATTGATTTTCAGGTAGAGTTTTTTCTAAGTCATCCTTAAAAAAAGAAAGAAAATGTGTTCCGGTACAATATCGGGATACGTATCTTATTGCCAGACTCTTGTCAATATGAATCCCTATTCTCAATCATCCAGGTGACATCGTCTTGAAGTTTGGTAATGGCTTCCAGACTAAAAGTTTTCTTTCTAGAAACGTTTCACCATAAGGATGAGACTCTGCGATCTGAGGTCAGCCGTTCTACCAGTCGCCCCACGGGTGTTCTCTGAGTCTCTGCTGGAGATTGGATTAGACTTAAACGAACCTCTCTGATCAAATCTCTTCATATCTGACCCTAAGAAAAAGACCAAAACACGGAGTGACTTGATTCACAAACCTTCTGGAGCGGCAACAGTCATGAGGTCCATGTCAGAGAAAAATATCAACAGAAGCGTTAGAGACATGGAGGGGGCATGGCAGATGAACACACCTACCCTGACCATCATCAAGGACCACGTGTCTGAAGGTGGGAGGCTGCTCACTGACTTGAGAGGCAGCAGTGGCATATGTCCACCAGCAGAGGTCACCCAACAACAAAATACTTTAAACATTATATTTCTCTTGTAAAAAACACAATAAGTCAAACTTTTGGCTTTTTGAAAAATTAATTCCAGCATTTTTTATTTAACATAAATTCTGAGTACAGGGTGGAAACAAGCTGGGAAAAAAGGGGATTTTGTTTGTGTTCCTGGTGAATAGACTAAAATGTTATTGCCTTTGTGTTCTGTCTTTGCTGAACATGTGAAATGAAGCTTATAGAACCGATCCACTTTGTTCTGTGAGGGTAAAAGCCGGGATAAAGCTGGGGTGACCCTTTTGGTGCTTTTCAAATAAAAAGCTTAGAATAGGACAAATCCTGCTGAGAGTGAAAACTCCTCTCCATTGGGATTTTTTAGGGTTTCATGTGGCTAAGAGATCTATCAAAAATGCATCAACAATAACACATTAAAGGAAAATAATTTGGTGTTTTGTATTTTTATTTAAAAAAAAAACAAACAAAATAAATATGGATTTAGCTTTGAAATGACTATTTTCTTACTGCTAGCACAAACCAAAGGTCAAAGAAATCCACAAACCCCACTAACCTGGTAATGAAATAAATAACAGCTGTTTTTCCTCAGAAACAAGTGAACCAGGCAGTTAGGACTCTGATCTGTGACTCATGGCCAGGCCTTCTCGGAGGAAGGCCAGCGCTTGAGCCGCCTCCAGCAGCTCCCGGTTCAGCTTGGAGCAGCTCTCCAGCACCTTGGACAGCTCCTGCAGCTTCACCTGCATCTCGTCACTGTTCTCCTCGTAAACCGTGTACATGTGCTCCTTCATCTGCCGACACGTCTCTGTCACCTGCCGGGGGCAATGAGGTTGATTCTCAGATGTGGGTAAACGCTCCGAAAAGCACAGGCATCTGTGTTTTTGAACTTTTTTACCTTAAAAAGGTACAACCCAGCACTAACTCTGTCCTTGCATGGAAATAAAGTTTTGCACCTTTTCTGCTAATTTCTCCTGAAAGTCGTCCATCACTTTCTGGTCATTGGTGCGGCTGTGGTTGATGTCCTCCACCGTCTCCTGTGCTCGGCGGCTGATGTCCTCTATGCCTAGACTTTGATGAAATGACAACGCGTCACCAGCTGCTCTGAATGAGAAGAGCCACAGGTGAAGTCACCTGTGTAATGTGGGGGCGTGGCAGATACCTGCTGCTCTGCTCTGGAACCTCACACATGCTCATGTTTGAGGACCTGTCCTTTGAGGAGTTAAACTCTGCGTCTTCGGACTCCATCGTGTTAAAAATAAAAATGTTTCAAAGCATCAGAGATACTTTAGAAATAAGGAAGTAACAGAAGTGGTTTAATTCAATGTTAGCGGCAGTCTAAGAAAGAGATCCTTCACCCCGGAGCGTTTAGTAAGATCATTTTCACATCTTACCATCTGCGTGTCATCCTGCGCTTTCTTCGGGGTGGACTGTGAGGTGGAAGGTAGGTCATCGAAGTAGAAATCCATTTCTTTCTTCTTCCTCTGGAGAGCAGAAATTGAAAGAAAAAAAAACATAAATAACTGCATAAAACAGCTGAAGATAAGCATCTGCAAAAAGAACTTCCGACTAAGTCCCACTCCGATCATCTTGAACTACTTTCAAAGTGGTCTTTTCATTCTGATGATGCCGTTTTAGCCAAAATCCAAAAACCGTGTTGTTTTCTAGGACATAGTTTCTGCAGAGCAGCAGGAGTTCGTTAGAAATTCACCTCTGAATAGTGGCCGGAAAGCCTGCACTAGTTTCCCATCATCCCTTTGTTTACACTCTCTCCCGCTAGCTTACAGCGCCTCACAACCCCAACCCAACCGGAGAAAACAAAGACGTTTGTGGATCTGTTGGTCTGACCGTGGAAGCATCAGAATGGAGCGGAGCAGCAAGCTTGTGACCCGTCGACTGTGGTTTCTACGTCACAAATACAAGCAACATTTTTATTTTCTGCTCTTGATTCACAATGTTTTGTATAAAGAAATACTCAGAATCACAAATTTAATCGTAATTTTCTTTATACATACTCTACATTCTGAGAAAAATGCCACAAGAACATATTAAAAACACGGTTTTTATTAGAGCGAGACTTTCGGGGGATTTCTAGGTTATAATTGAATAAAGATAAAATTCAATCACAATACATAAGCCTGCAATTACTGCTTTATTATTATTAAAGTGTGTTTGCTGATTGGGTTGTTTAAAAGAAAATTAAGGAAAAGTTTAACTGGACATATCTTAGCATTAAAGCGGAGACAAACCAGTAAACTGATATCTTTTTATTTAATTAACATTATATTGACTCTCCTTCACAATCAAATACTCAGTTGAAGAAAGAAAAGAAAAAAAAAAAGTGTTCTAAATTCGTAATCTAAAAGAGATTACCTGATCAAACTGAATGATCTCGTTACAAAGATGCGCTTAAAAGTCATCAGTAAACACGACAATCCCGGCCAAAGATCACACAAGAGCACATTTCATGTTGAGCCCTGCACTTTTTGGAATTTGAAAGATGGTTCTTTGGAACATTTGTTTTTCTCGTGTTCACAAACCAGGACTTTTTGGGTAAACATTAGAAATGGGATTAGCCTTAAACTTTAAATTCCCCCTTTTTGTGCCTCAGATTTGTGCATAATTTAGATGATTCATTCTCAAATATGATTAACATGATGTTATTACTCAGCAAATATCACATTTATTGTTGTAAATGGAGAGGTAGTAAACCGTCCTTTCCATGCATTAACAAAGTAAAAACATGTTGTAGCTCATTAAAAACCATACAAACCTGGAAAACTGCCCGATTAACCTTTAAACAAATCTCTACTTGGTTACTGTCTTTATTTTTTGGAGCCTTCTTTATTTTATATTTTATTATTCATTCTTATGTTATTTTATTTTGCTTCATCAAGGAATGACTGTGTAGTATTATTCCTATTGTACAGCCACTAATGTTGAGTCCTTATCCTCTGTCAGAAAAATTATCAGGTGTGTTGTGATCATGTGTTCAAATTTAAAATTAAAAAGAAAAAGATCCCACAAGACCAGCAGGGCTCCTTTACCTCATTTAAAATAATAATGAAAATAATAATAATGGTATAACAAAAATAATAATAATTGTATAATAAAAATAATTTAACTACAACATCGTATCTAATTGAATTAAATAATGTGAATAAATTAAAAATCTCAGCCTCAAACCTCGCATGAACCTTAACTTTTACCTGAAAACAGGCTAAGCTAACATAGCCTAGCTTAATAACTAGTTTTGCTTCAGAAAATATTAATATATTCGTTTAAATTTATTTACTCCCGAAAACCCACACAAACAGCTCACTTGTTCGTGAATATATATATAATTTTGATAAAAGTCAGCCAGAAGATGAACTTTTCTTCTTTAGCGCAGGCTAGCTTCATGCTAACGTTTGAGGTTGTTGGACTCTCTTACCTCGACAGCAGGATCCGGTCTAACCGCGGCTGTGGCGGAATCAAAAGAGACTGTTTTAGATCATTTGTGACGTCACCGTCGCTGGACGGGCGCACGTGGGAAAGTTAGGAAGCAAAAATAAATAAATAAATAAAAGCGCTGACTCAGCAAAAAGGTTTTTGTCAGATTTCCTCCCTAAAGTTTACTCTCACCAAAGAAAATAGGCCCGAAACCAGCCGGTAAAGCCTTTAGTTTGTTTATTTTACCTTCATTTAACAGACCTGACACCATCCATCAGATGGTAATAAATTGTGTAAACGTACCCGTCAGACGGAGCACCTGTCTATCATAACACTGCAGCCCAAGCAACACTGCGCATGCGTGTGTGGAGCTGCAATGTGTTTTTAGTTTGCAGTTATTTGTGCGCGCGCACTATAGACTTATTTTTTTTAGTGTGCCAGGGTCGTCTGAGCGCGTGCTTCGGACCCCTTCCATAAGGCGTGCGCGTTAGAACCTTTCAGTTTGCAGTATCTATCCGTTACTGAGTAATTACAGGGCTAGTATGACCAATATCAATACTGATACTTTGGAATTTAAATATTTGTGTTAATTATAGGTTTATTAAATCATAGGACAAAGACTTTCTGCAAATACAAACATATATTAATTATAACTACCACCATCTACACGGAAGATGCATCAAATATAAAACAGTTTAACAGTATTTGAATAAAGACATAAATCAACAAGAAAACATTTACTCCTGCAAAAATAAACAACAATTTAACAGTAATGTAAACATAACAGGAACTCAAACTTTTACATTGTAAGAGTTAAGGCAGTCATAAATTAAAGGGCCTATATCATGGTTTTCTTAAGTCTTTCAGAGTAAACCATATCCATACATATGATAATAAATTATTTTCTTCTCAGAAGTAGGACGCCTCCATCTCTGAGGCTCCGCCCTCCGCTCCTTGTGAGTGTCTGTGTTTCTCCCACGAAAACAAACATTCAAAGTTTTGCAAAGATGGACGTGCCTATTGTTAAATAAAATAAAAGCGTTTAGCCGGTCATCGCTAGCTCCACGGAGAAAGTGGTCGTGTGTGTTAGCCTGGGGGCGGGGCTGGCAGCGCAGACTCTTCCTGGAAGGGGCGGTTCCTCACCTTGTGACATCATAATGTGAGGAACATACTGGTTTTGGTGGATTGGAAGGGGAAGGTGCTCAGAGAGCAGGTTTTTAGGGTAATACTCATAATGCATGAACAGATCAAAACACCACTTTGGGGTTGTTGTTGTTTTTAGAAATGCACATTACAATACACTTCAAAAACTCAAGAAATTGATTTTGTGTGATTTAGGCCCTCTAACAAAGCCACCAGTGCAAAATAAACAAAAGCAGCACTGTAGCAAATATAAAAATAAAAACAACACCAAAGAAATCCAGACATTGCCTGCAAATATGTGAGAAAAATTACATCAACAGTGTAAACATTATGCCAGTGGTTTGTAACTTTTGGATCTTTGATCACAAACCCTCCCCTGAGGTTCCCCTGCAGGTAAAAAGATTTCTGTTCAGGAATGTTAACATGTTCACACTCTTCCCTTTCATTGCACTTCTTTCAGTGATTTACTGAAAATCTCTCTGCGGGTACGGATGATGTAATTACACCCAGGTGTTTTTGTTTCCCCCCAAAGAAGTGGGTCTTCATCCCGTGGAACGGGCTTCTCTTCTGTGTATCGTCGCTGTGAAGGAAATTGTTTTATTATTATCATTGTTTAAATGTATTTCTTTAAATGTTAACTCAGATTGACCTTTTTACCTCTTCTGAAAACAGTTCTGTGTGTTTGTTCATCTGCTTCTTATCCCCCACCCAGGATGAGGGGTTTACGACACACTGTCCTCAGCTGATAAGCAATACTGTTTGAAGTAAGAACCCAACCAAAAGGGTCATTTGATGACACCCCCTAATGAACTTTTTCTCTGTCTTGAATTGTTACCTCCTTCTTGTGTTCTTAATAAAAGGTGCACAGGGAGAGGCAGGACCTTTGAGAAGAGAAGCGTGGTGGACCTTTTCTGTCACTCTTGCTCCTCTCCCTCGTGCATGAGAAACTTGATTCTTGTTGTGGTTTGTTGTTTATAATTGTGTTTTTCTTTAATGTCTAGATGCATTTATCTGACAGTCGCACTTCAATGTTTGTGCTGCTGTGATTCCATGATTTGAGTGTCAAACTCTGTTTCAGCTGATGGAGAAGCTCTGACAGGGTAGTGTGAGGTAGTTGCAGCCGAGGCAGACGTGGTTTGGGTTGAGGATCTGATTCTGAACAGACAGGAATAGTGACACGGCGCCTGCATGAACTCTGTGAGCAAACTGGAGTACTTTACAGCACATGCTGAAGAAAAACTGTGGTGAAAGCTGTTAGGAGCTCAGCAGAGAGAAAAAGCCAAGACAGCGGCAAGAGAAAACTCACAAACACGCAGATTCTGGAGGCTCCAACAGTGTTTGTTGCTTTATTGGTTGAATGCTTTAAAGCATCAGTATCTTCCGCCATTTTTTGCCGCTTAACTTCTTCTACCGTTTTTCAGCTATTTCAACCATTCAACTATTCAAATGTTCAGCTCTTTCAGCTTTTTCCAGCTATGACTTTTGGTCCTTCAAATCCTTGAACTTTTCAAGATATTCCAGGATTATATGGATTATATGTCCTTCTCAATGTACCTGGTTGGTGGTGTCATGGCATGAGCTGAGGCGCACTACTTCGCTGGTTCCATACCTGATGCTGGCATTTTCAACTTTTGTTATTGTGCTGTTTTCACTTTATTTATGGTCAACTTTGATCATTTCTTTATTTCGCCAAATATTATTCTTTAAGTTTAATTTTCATTCAGCAATATAGCATTCAACCCTGGAAATGCAGCTCCTTTAGTTAATAACGATTATCAGCCTCATAAAACCCGGTCTCCAAATGTACATAAATAAAAGAGGAGCTGCACAACCCGAGTGTCACAATCAGAAAAAAGAGGGAAGTTATTGCAGAAGTATAACTGAGTGTGCGCTTCAGTCCCGAGAGGCAAAAACTGATGAGCTCATCACCAAAGGAAACTTCACAGATGCATCAGGAATGAACCAAGTTAAATCAACAGATGTACGAATAAATCACGCAAAGAACACGCAAGCCAGCGTAAAACATGAACCGTTTGTGATTATTGTGCTGTTTATATGTGATTCATTAGTGATTCACGCTTCAATGATGTCATTTGAACCTGCCGTATGCGTGATATAAAGTTATCCATCGGTGGTTCGTGCGTGAAAGGTCCGCTAGACATCCGTGGAACGGTCGTGGAAAGACACAAATTTGTGTATTCATCTCACAAAAATCACACACAATAGTGTAAGATTTACGTCATAATTGAGTATGAGCTATGTTAATATGAATAAACTGTAATTTTCAACCGATCAAGGATTTTGAACAGCTCAAAACAGAATTCAAGTAAAGACCCGTCGGTTGAAACCCTGGACGGACATCTGCGCACATCGACGAACACAAGAAACACGTATGAATGACGTAGATCACTCATGGATCATGAAAGACCGACGTGTAATACGTGGAAAATGCGTTAAATGTGCGTGGTGGCTGTGTGACACCGCCTTCAGGTCGACACACCCATGCCTAGTGCTGGATGGCTTTAGCGTGCACGGCGGGTCACGCAGAGCCTGACCCCACAGGAACCCTGAGGATTAAAGCCCTCCCTGAAGCCATGTGGGCGGGGCAGTTTGGGTGGAGGTGTTGATTGATGGCTGATGTGATCTGATTTAATCCGTCCCTCCTCTCCATCTGCTGCTTCGTCACCGGGGATTATGTCAGCGGCGCAGAGGCTGCTGGAAACGCACCGGTGCCTCCTCAGCCTTTTCCCTCAGACCTCGGTCCAAAGATTATGACATGAGACTGATTGAAGTCATTAGGAGCTGCTGGTGGTGATCAGGAAGAGCGAGGATCCAAAAGGGTTCACAGACTTGTTCCTGGCAGGTGGGTGAGTGGATTGGTTTCCTAATGAAGCAGCGGTAGACTCTGTCGGTTCTCTCTGCGTTTCAGGAGGAGTTCCTCTCTGCGTTTCAGCGGCAGAGGCCGTTGAAGCTGTTGTAGAATGAATTAAGAGCTTCCAACCAAAGAGAGAAGACGCCTCTGGAAGTATGGAAAGCTTTAACTTTACAGATTCTGGAGCCAAGTCCTTCCAGGTTTTGGCCCAAAACATGCAGCCTGTGTACGAGCAGTACAAGCCTCCACCCAGGGACATCATCCAGCTCCCCAAATCCATCCTGTACCTCCTCATGGCTGCCCTGGTCATCGTTGCTGTGGCTTACGCCATCGTTGGTCACCTCATCAAAGATCTCATGCTGGACATCACAGGTATGACTGGATTGGTGTGGGGTGTAGTGTCGCAGAGCAGAAAAAAAAAAGGTTTTCTATTCAAACCAAGCTAAAGGTGCATCCAGAAACGCAGAACAACATGCGGCTTCTCCGTCCTTCTGGAGGTTTTAACCTCCACCAAAGGGAGCAGCCACAAAAATACAGAGTTTCTCCTTCTTTTCTAGAATATCGTCTCATTTTCTAAAGGAAAACACGAGAAAAGAAACATCCAAGTTGAGAGAACATTATGCTAAAAAAGCGCAAAAAAAGTTCATGTCAAAACTATTAGGATAGAAACACTGTCTTTGTGTTATCTTGAGTAGATGAGAGGTCTGCAACCTTCAGGCGCAGGAGCTCCGCCTCTTTGGCTTTGAAGGAAAAAGTTCATCGTTAGAACAAATCGTAGTTTAGCCTTGTTTTAGATAAGTTTAGTCCAAACTGAGCAAAATAAGCTGTTGGTTTTTGTTACCTTAAGGCCTGTTCACACCGGGACGAATTTCGCCCGCGATATTCGCCGACGTTTAACGCCTCGTGACTAAACAAAGGGCACCAATGTGAGTGTGCACACCGACGTGAGAAACGCCACGCGTCAAAGCGTCACTTTTTAAAAACGCCTCGGGTTCGTTTTTTTGGTTTGACGCGCCGCGTCAAAAACTATACGACCAATGAGAACGGCGCTTTTGCACACGTGTCTGGAGCTTCTGAAGTTACAGTAAAAAAACAACCAATCTACATAAATACGTTTGAAAACATGAAACCAATCTTAGGATCGTGTTTTGAGTGAAGAGAAAAAGGATGACGGCTCACCAAAGTGGCCTTTTAACTGCCTGCTTGGTAGAGCATATGTCCTGTTCTTTTTTTTTTAAACTGATTGTGTCAGTAACAAAGGCCAATATGATGATGAAATCAACAAAAACATGATAATTTTTCCTGGTTTGGGTTGTGAAAGACCCACTCAGATGAAAATCTTTGGTGTTTTTAACATGTTATTGCGACATTTCTGAGTATTTTTTATTCAAATCGTTGTGAATCAGGAGCAGATGAAAAAAGGACGTTTTAAAAAGATCCTATAGAAAATACGCTGGTTGGAACACAAGCTTCCTGCTCCAAGGTCTTTGCAACGGCGAGAGAAAGAGGGGACGGGGTTGCTTTGTTCTTCCGCTCTGCAGAAAACATGCCCTAGAAACTGACAGGTTTTTGGGGATTTAGGCTAAAATAATTTGTTTAAATGAAAATTATAATTTTATAAAGAAACCACTGGGAACACTTTGACGTTGCACGTGTTCAGGATGGTCTCATCTGACTGATGGTGTGGTTTTTTTGAAAGTAACTTGGATGTGCTGCCGTCAAAAATATTAAATAAAATGTATTTTTCTGAGCAGCTCCAGACCCTAAAGACTCTTTTAGTGCCATTTTCACTGTCTTTGATCTGGATTGAACTCTTCTGAAAGGTTCAAATTCAAAGTAGAAAGAAGATGCTGGTGTTTGAATGAAAATGCATGTGCGTGATGAGCTTCCTCTTCTCCTGGCTCCGCCCACAGACTGTTTGCTTGGACCACTTGATGAGGATCTGGGGAAAGACATGAAAGCAGAAGGCAACAACCCCCTTCACATGCCTCCGGCCCTCAGCCACTCCCACCCGAATGCCTTCCACGTGTGGGGCCAGGACGACATCATCATCCCCATGACGCCACTGCACGAGACCCCACTGGCGAGCCCTATGATGTCCGTCATCCCGTACATACCCTCGTTTTTCCCGCACACGCACAACCCCAGCAGCCCGTCCTACAACCAGCCGATCCCCAAGGAGAGCGAGGCTTGACGCTTGGGCTTCACCCGAAGGGCCCCCCGTCGTGTTCTTCAAGAGTGACCTCCAGACCTCAGGAAAGTGTGACGACGACCAGCCTCCACCTGCAGACTTTTCTTCCACCGGGAGAAGGGAGCAAAGACCGCCAGGAGCTTAAACTCCACATGCACCGCTTCACTTCCGGTCCCCTCCAGTGCATTTGTGCCAAGTCAGCACTGTGAGCATCCACCTGCCAAACTCAGACGTGGGACTTTTACCTGATTGCCTTCGTGACTTCACGGCTTTGGAAACACGCTGCAGACGATGCACGCCGAAAAAGCGAATCTTTGATGTCAACAGTTCAGATCTGTATGAAACCGAGCGGCTCCTTCAGAGCGGCCAACCTGGATGTTTGATGCTGAAATGGCAAGAGAAACATTTGGATAAAACCCAGCCTCCCAAACAAATGGAAGACATTTGGAAGTGTTTGTCCATCCAGACGCAGGGAGGGGCAACTCCAGGCCTTGATGGCTGGTGTGTCTGCATAATTTCCCGGTATCCAAGCCCCACTCGTGACTGATCACCTGGTTCAGGTGCGTCAGGTCAATTAGAAAATTTCCAGAGCAGGGTATGTTGGAAAACATGCAGGAATGCGGCCCTTCAGGCCTGGATTTGCCCACCCTTGATCCAGAGGAACTTTGAGCTCTTAGTGAGTAATTCTGACACATGTTGAGTTTTAGGAGCGGGATTCACAGCCACACACGTATCGTTGTGTGAGTGGTGACATTGTGTTGATCCGGTTCATGTCAGTTCAACGTTTAGATGTGATTGTGTTTCTGTAATAAACCGGTCCCTTCTTGCTGGTCTTAATTAAACGGTACAGAGCAGCAACGTCCAGGCGTCTTCATTTGGGGGGAGTGTAGAGATGCAGAAATCTGGGACGTCTGGAACAGACAACAGCTGGGAGAAAACAGGTTTGCTCCTCATCGCTCAGCTTTATTTGATTGATCTGTTCGCAGCATGACAGAAGAGATCAGAACGTCTGTACAAAGCGGTTTCCGTTCAGAAGAGTTGGGGATGAGGGGGGGCGGCTGCATCGAAGGGAGTTTTGCTCGGCCTGTATTTGGTGGGGGATGGAGATTAGGGAGAGAATATTAGATGAGCAGCTTAGCCCGTAGAGACATCCTTTTATTGCTTTGGAGTGAAAAGTCTGAACAGCTGCAGCCTCAAGGACAGACCTCCTTGTCTTAACTGTTTCTCCTGAGACCCTGACGGTGATGCAGCGCTAAGCAAAGCTGACAAAAGGATGATTGTGGCTAAACTGCTGGTGTTTGAGAGGAAACCTTGAACTCTCGAAGCCCAGGGGCAAAAGTACAGCAACACTTAGATGGGATGTTGTGGGGCTTTTCAGTACAAAATTGCCCCACAACTCGTGCCTTATTCTGTGTGACACCTTCTGAAGGACTCTTCCCAGGTCGTGGTCGTGTTGAGAATCTGTAGAGTTCACATCCGATCTGAGAAACCACATGGAACCGCATGGAAGAACGCCCAAAAAACCAGTGCTACAATGGGAACGACCATGAGGACAGAGGCTCAGAGACAATGCCCAAGCGGCCATTTTTGTGTCAATGTGTTGATCCAGTTTGTTAAATCCTGTTTACAGTTGGGAGGACTGTGTTGTTTCTCTGGTTCTCGCTTTTCCTGGACTCAGTCCTGCAAGCCCGTGAAACTCACCAGAAGTCCAGCTGGAACATTTGCAGCTCCGGAGGGCGTTTCCTGCGTCGGCCTCGTTTCTGCTGCGATGCTCTGATTCCTCCTAGGGGAATCAAATATGAGAGACTGACTGGACAACGCTGAGATTCCAACCTGTCTTGATGTTTGCAGGCGTCTTCTAGAACATATCTGGTGAATCTACCAACCGCATGGAGGCTTTCACCTCCTGAGTTTTAAACTCCTGCCACATCCGTGCCTGAAAGGGTCTCTGGATCCTGGTCTTTTCAGGGTCCGACTGACGCCTGTCTCCCCTAAAACCAAAGAGTCGGTCGGTTGTGGATCACAAACACTGAAAGATCGTCTGTCAGAGGGTTTATTACCTTATTTACATCAATTCAGTTTAAATAGTTAAGTAAAATGGAAGTTACATTAAGATAAAAACATTTAAACATTGTATAATGTATGACTGCTGATTGGATTGTTTTGTGCAGTATTCTTGCTTTGATTGCATGAAACAAAACATTTCAAATGAAATCTAAAAATCAAATCAAATACAAATTTTAACGAAGAAAAGACCAGCAGAAGACCATCCAGAAGGGAGAACCACACTGGGAGTGAGGAGAGGGGAAAAGGTCAAGTTTTGACAAAAGATTAAAACACAAGAAAATATTCAGTACAAATCAGTTAAACTGCCATCTTTAGAGAAACAACTTTATTTAAAGTAAATCTTTAACCCGAGCAAACGTGATCTGAGGGCAAACCGGTGATCTCCAAAAGATCTGATTGATCTTAAGTCCACATCCACGCTGTGGGAGCCGTGGAGATGTCAGCTGATCCGTCCAGCTCAGCGTCTGGCGCCGAGCCAGCGGAGGCTAAAAACAGCAACAGCTGAACGGCGTTGGAGCAAAGCACGCCAAAACCCCCCAGATCTGTGGAAAAAAAACCTGTTCTGCTCATCCTCAGGTGTTTGTCATTACGGCTCCGTCTGGGTCGTTCACGTGACGCAGACACGTCAGGCTGGAGTCACGGTGAAAACAATGTAAAGAATTTACCCATGTGACCAGGGCGTCTGTCACCTATCAAGCAGTCAATCAGACGATCAATCTTTTACTCAACATGTTTGTTAAGAACATTGAGGTAAACAAACCCGGAACACCAGAGCTGCACCGGCCAAAAACACAAAAAATACACACAAAACAAATCACACACCTCTTAAGTACTGTTACATAAAATGAATTACAATTAATTACACTTTAGTCAAAAGTTTAGTGGAACGGAGACGATTGTTCATGTTAAAATGGTTTGAATGGTTTGGTTTGTGATGTGTGGCCTGTGAGGAGCAGTGAGGTGCAGCGGGGAGCAGCAGGGAGCAGCGATGAGTGGTGATGAGTGGGGATGAGTGGTGATGAGTGGTGATGAGTGGTGATGAGTGGGGATGAGTGGTGATGAGTGGTGATGAGTGGTGATGAGTGGTGATGAGTGGTGATGAGTGGGGATGAGTGGTGATGAGTGGTGATGAGTGGTGATGAGTGGGGATGAGTGGTGATGAGTGGCGGGGAGCAATGTTCAAACAAGCAAACAAATGTTACTCTTGTAAAAACAATGCCATAATGACACAATGCACACTTCAAAGGCCGTTATCCTGCTTATACCATGTTCATGTACACAATAAATATACATTCAGTCAATTTTTAGTACATTGTTCTTACTTTGTTCAAATGGATGGGTGGATGGATGATGGATAATGGATGGATGCATGGATGGATTTTGGCTAATGTAACGGCATCATCGTTATTAAATCCAATTCATTATTACTATTTTTTAAAAGACTCTAAAAATGAAGATGAAGATGATCGGAGTGGGACTTCAGGGTAAAACAAGAGAAAATATAGTTTTTGTACTGAATTGTTGTCTTTCTTTAAAAAGTAAATAAAACCTTCAATGTGCTGTTGTCCAAGGTAAACCAACAAAGTAAATAGGTTGTTTTCTCTTTCAATGTTTTCCTTCATGCCTAAAAACCCACAGCAGCTCATTCATTTGTGTTGCAATGAGATGCAAAGCTGTGCTGTGTTGGACTTTGCAGCTCCTGCTGGGTTCAGGTCAGCGAGGAACCGACCTGATTGGATGTTTTCGTCCTGAAGGTGGAACGTGGAGAAGATCCATGACGCTGCTCTGCTGTGAGGCTAAAGGCTGAGTGGAAAGTCCCAGGAGAAAGTTTTAGAACATCTTTTAATAAATGCAGACATTTTTAACCCCTAGCTTGTCACTGCGCCATACGTAACCTGGTTAATTTAGGTCTGCTCAGATCTGCGTCAATCGGGGTTAAGTGATGTCCTTTATCCTCAGATTACCTCAGCCTGCTTCTTCAGTACCGACTGGGATCTGTCAATCCAGCTTTCGACCCGGTGGAACATCACACCGACAGCCTGTAATTCATCCTGATTGGATCTGGATGGGGTTCACCTTGTCAGGGACCTTATAATAGCCTTCAGCGAGGTCACAGGAAAGCATCACGTGACCGGAGGAGACCGCGTGTGAAAGCTGTAAATGGGAGGGAAAAACACGGGATCAACACGTTTGGACCATCGGGGAAACTTTAAAGGAAGCTGCAGTTCTGGTCTCTGCTGTCCTCTCAGCCCGTCATTGGTTGGCTCAGATAACTTTTGAAGTGAGTTTCAACCAATTGGCTGCCATCCTGACAAATCCTCTGTTGGCAGGCCGACCGGGCACCAGAGTCCTGGCCTCCCCCGTGCTTCCTCCACGTCATCATCAACTGTTATGATGATAATGGAGCTCTGAGGACGGATGGAAGCAGTCCCACCTATGTTCACCTTAAAAACAAGATCTATGGATGTCTGTGCGTTCTTCAAGATCTGTAAAACTGCTGTTTTAGTGAAACTGATGAGAAAAATACACAGATTTTCTGGACAGGAGTCAAAGGGCTGATAGACACGCCTCACTTAGAGTTTTCCTCATGGTCTCACCGTGTTCAGCGTGTCTGACTTATTGAAGATATAGAAAAACTGTATCAGTGTTGACCTTCTGTGGGTCTAAAAAGCTGATTTAGTCAGCGAGTCGTTCCAAGTTCATCATTCTAACAGCCATGAACACGACGCCGCTGAGCGGACGAGCAGCTCCACCTGGTCGTGGCGCCTTCAGGTTGGTGGTAGACGGTCAGGTGCTGCAGGTGAACTTGTCTCAAAGTGTCATCAGCAGACTTGGATCAAGACTCTGAACTACTGTCAGTTTGTGACCGACCCAGGAGTGGAGCCCCCCAGTGACAGACCACCACCATGACTAGAACCTAATGACCTCTGACCTCAGACCTGGTTTAGCAAACGCCACACAACTGCAGGCCGTTTACCAGATGGGAGGGGTACTAGACTAACCATTCACAACCGACTCCACCACTTTGACTGGAATGACAGACGACCGCTGCAGGTGACTCCACCCACACCAAGACGCCTCCGTGAGCGTTTGCAGTACAGACCATGAGACCTGGACGATGCAGCCACAGTCTGCCGCCCTGTTCACGGATGAGGGTCGGGTCACCGTGCAGAAATGGAGGTGAGCGATAGGGCGAGGTCAACATGGTCTCCAGGGTTCACTTTGGTGGAGGAGTTAGTCTGGATTGTTTTTTTTTATACCATCAGGCTGCAACACATTTAGACTCTGAGGAACATTGTAAATTGAACTAGTCTATATAATGAACACATCATGCAGTCATGGAGCTCTATAGTTCTTCCCCAATCTGCAGCTTCCCTAAAGCTGTGGTTGGAGTCGGCTGCAGGACGTCAGCTTCCTCAAACCCAAAAACAACAAACCAGGGACAAAAACCGTGGGTGGACTTTGTTCCAGACACCAGAAAAGTCATTTCAATTGTTCTGAACACATTTATTGCACATGAATCAGTGATTACAGATCAGTTTTCACGGGTTTTACTCAAAGTTTATGTTTTAAAGGTAAGAACAGCACACAGTTCCAGATTCACATGAGACCAGAACCTGATGGTTCCCCTCAAAGTCTCCACAGCATTAAACCATCTCTGCATTCTGCACACATCAGACTTTTCATCCGGAGGTCAGCAACAGCATCACATAAAAAAGGTCAAATGTGCACGACCGGCTCCCAGCGCCCCCTTCATGCAAACGTGCACATTTCTACAGGTAAAAGAGGAGTTCTGCAGAGAACACCTGAGTTTTCCTCACGAGGAAACCCCCCGCAAGCTTGGAGTCACATGACTCAAACTGAAATATACCATTTATTTTACAACTAGGCCAAATTTAAAACGGAATTCTTTTAAAACAATTATACATGAAGCTGAAAGGCATCTTTAAAAGCAAAGACTTTTGTTTCCCTTAATCTACCCTGCAGATTTCTCCAGCTTCTCACCGACGGCCGGTCTATTTAAACTCCCTCCGGGAGAGAACAGTCTGGAACAAGGAGGTGCCTTTGGCCTGGAAGTAGGTCAGGATCATCTTGTCATTTGTGACCTCTGCATGGACGAAGCCTCCAAGCGTCGAAGCCTGGCCCGTGAAGAACTTCAGAGAACCCGCGGGAACGTGGTCCTTGTGACGGACGTCAGGATCAAGGAAATTCCCGGCACCGCTCACCACATATCCCACACCGAGCTCCTCCAGGTACTGCAAGGAGAGTAAGAGCAGTGAGTGCAGCTGCCCCTGCTGCCCCCGCCTGCCGCCCACAGCTGCCCCTGCCTGCTGCCCACATCTGCCCCTGCCGCCCACAGCCTCCCCTGCCTCAACCAACCTGCAGGTTGTGGTCGTGGCCGCAGAAGTAAGCAGTGACGTTGTGCTGGACGAGCAGAGGACGGACCCCCTGCAGCAGACACTCTGTGGGGCCGTGCTCAGAGATGGACCACACCGGATAGTGGCCCGCCACCAACAGGAAGTCCGCCTTGGAGCGCGCCAGCCGCTCCTGCAGCCAGACCAGCTGGCGATTGGCCTCCACCTCCAACACGGGCCCTCGGGGCTTCTCGTCCTCGTAATCCAGAGAGTTTCCACACAGCATCACGGTGTCCAGCATGATGATGCTCAGCGTCTTCCCCGTGTTGGGAATGCGAAAGTCCAGCTCGTAGTAATACGAGGGGAACTTCCTGACGGGGTCAAAGTGAACGCACTAAGCTAAATTCAAAGTGGAAAGCAGAGCGCATCGTCAGCTACTTACCATCTGTCAGACCTCTGGGAGTACTCAATCTGGGCCTTCACGTTCCCTGCATGGTCATGGTTACCAGCAATAACGTACCAGGGGACTCTGAGGGACTTGGCGGTGTAGACGGACTCGAAGGTTTCCTGCCGGGAGGGCGAGTCAGAGGCTCTGTAGGTCGTGACCTTCACAGCAGTTTGTCATGTCACAGAAACACACCTGGAACCGAGGGGAGTCCACGCTGTTCACACCTTTGAAGTAGAAGTTATCACCGAGAGCCAGAACAAAGTCGGCGCCCATCTGCTCTGCCACTTTACTCATCTCCCGAGCCGTGGTCTTCTGCACAGGCGTGACGTACGGCGGGTACGGCACGCCGCCCCAGTCCCCCACCGCCAGGAACCGGATGGAGCTTCTGTTTCCTGCAGGAAAGAGACGCGTGGCCACAGAGGGTCTCCCAAACCCACCAGAAACCCGAGGGTTCGCGTACTTACTGCTGCTCGGCTGCAGCTCCTGGAAGGCGGCAGGATAGCAGTGAACCACGGCGACGGCGAGGGCGAGGACGGAGAGAAGAGGGACTGCCATCTTTCAACTGAAGCAAGACACAGTCAGTTAGAGAGAAAAACACAAACCAGGAAGAGGAACCCCAACCAGCTCACAGCCCTGCCTCTGCTAACCACATCTATCTCACCACAAGCACGGCTTGTCTGACTTTAAAAGCTGCTGATGAGCTCTGATTGGCTGCAGCCAGACCGACTGGTCCCAGCTGGAGCCAATACAAGCCAATCAATGTGTTTATGTAGCTAGGGGGGGTCAGAGGTCACCTGCTGTTACTGGTCAGGGAGACGGCTGCATCTCTGTAAAGGATAAAGGTCAGTTTCATCTGCTCGCAGAAACTCACAGCTGACGGCTGCCGGTACTTCCTCGCGCCGAGTCCGTCTCCAATCAGTTCCTCCTCTTCGGCTTTTATCAGAGGAGAGGCGGCGGCTGGAGGTCACGCCGAATAGGCATGATCCTGACTCAATGCTCAGCCAGGACGGGGGACGGGGTTACGACGCTGCTTCCTCCACCTTCCTGTTATTCCTGCATCTTTCCACCCCGTGACTCTTTTTTTATTCAACAAAACACGGAAAGTATAGACAGAAAGCATCACGAGGGTGCTGGCGTGCCGTCAGACCTGTTTTTCCTCTTTGCGGTTAGAGTCTGCTCACACATCCAGCTGATCCACCTCTGACAGGTTCCAGAGGCACTGCAGATGTCAGGTTCTCTGCGGCGTCCTGAACTGCCCTCCCAGACGTGACCTCTGCGACCCCTGCGCTGCTCGCACGTGCAGGGCCGACAGAACAGCCATCACAGCACGCTCAAGGACTCTGGAGTGCGTCTGCGGCACGTTCCCGCCCTCCACGTACTTCTGAGGGGCAGAAATCGCTTCTCTGTTCCGTCTGTGACCTGAGAGACGTTCAAACGCCGCAGGAAGAGGAAGTAAAGACGCTTTCTGGGCTAATTTAGGAGAACGGCCACCTCCAACCTTTAATACACAGATTACTGCTCTTTGGAAAGTAATTCCCATCAATATTACTGCCTCAGAAATGTTACTTCCAGGTTCCTCAGATGACCTGAAAACACTGAGGTGAGGAATGTTCTGGAGAGCGTTTTCAGATGAGGATGTGTGCATTTTTTTTTTTTTATTGAAAAAGACAATTGAGGTTAACAGTTTGAGACGATTGTATACAATTATGCAAAGTATAAAAACATCGAAAAAAGGTACTGGACATGTACAAACAACCAATGCAGAATAAAACAATATAATTTTTTTTACCAATAAAACAGAAAAATAAAATAAAATAAATACAAGACATTAAAATAAAATAAAAAATAAATTAAAAGTAAATTAAAAGGGGGGGTTTACATAGACATTGTAATGGTTCTTAGCTTAGGGGGCTATCAAGAAGCTGCAATTTACATCTGATACTTTGAAGTTCTATAGCAAGTTTGTTTTCCATGAAGTTTACAGATGAAAAAAAAGAGCAGAGTTCTTTATGAAACGTAGAAAAAAAAGGTTTGATTTTAAGGAAACGACATTTATGTATATAGAATTTACCCAAAATAATTACAACATTCAGAATAAGTTCTGTGTTCTTGTTTTCTAAAATAAACCCAAAAATGATATCCTTAATAGAAAAGTCTGCTAAAAGTGGAATCTTGGGGAAAAGCCAATAATGTAAACTATTCCAAAAGACATCAGAATAAAAACATTCAAAGAAAAGATGCTCAGTTGTTTCAATCTCCACATGACAAAAAGAACAGCAATTTTCAGGAATTCCAAACCGTTTTCTTAATAATTCCTTGGAAGGGTAAATACCTGAAAAGGTTTTAAAGTGGACTTCCTTGGCTTTAGGAGGAATGGGGAGTTTTAAATGTTTAGTTCGTATTTGTTTCTTTTTTGAATTATTAAAATATTGGGTTATATGATTTGGATTTGAGATGTAGGGAAAGGACGTTTCATTGAAATATTCTCTGATTTAATGGTTTGGGAGTTTGGACGTTGCTATGTTGTGTCCATTAATCAGAAGCTTGGGGACAGTAGGACGTCTGTAGATGTCATCATGAAACAGATCAGAAACTGATTAACAACATTCTGAGGAATGGCCTTGATAATTTTTTCAAAATCTTTTCTATTCGTTAGTGAACCATATTTAGCTGTGAAATCATCAAAAGACATGAGAGTGGCATTGTCATTAAGAAGATGCATTAAAGACCAAATTCCATTTTCAAACCATGTTGGAACAAAGACAGATTTGTTTCTGATAGTGATGTATCTGCAGTTCCATATGGGAGTGTTGTGTGGACTGTAATTGTGTTTATAAATGAGTTTCCAATACATGAGAACTTGCTGATGAAAAGACGAGAGTTGAATGGGAAGTTTCTTATTGTCAAAATCACAACTGAGTAAAAATTGGATCCCTCCTAGGCTAGAAAATATTTTATTAGGAACAATGAACCAAATACTATTTTGATTCCTAATAAATGATTTTAACCAGTTTATTTTTAAGGTGCCATTAAGGCTGTTAAAGTCTATGGCTTGAAGGCCTCCATCTTCATATTTTTTAGTCAGTACCTTGTTTAACATAGTGTGTTTTCCTTTTCCATATGAAGTTAAAATTGACTTAATTAATAGATTTGATGGCTTGTTTAGGGACACCTATAGAATAGGTGGGATATATGAATCTGGATATGCTTTCAATTTTGGTGAGGAGAATTCTACCAAAAACAGAAAGATCTCTCTGTGCCCATTTATTCAGCAGAGACGAACATTTCTCTAGTTTGTCCCAAACATTCAGTTTTTCCAAGTCTGTTTTGTGTTTAGTTCTATGCATTCCGAGGTATTTAACTGTGGATTTAATGGGAATATTATAAGCATTCAATAATGTACATGGTTTCATGGGTAAGATATCACATTTGTTTAGGTTCAATTTGAGGCCTGAAGCTTTTGAAAAGATGTCAATAGTTTTAAGAATCTTGGGGATGTCATGAAGATTATTCAGGAAAATTGTTGTATCGTCGACTAGTTGGCTTATTGAAAATTCAGCATTTGCAACTGACAGCTTACCAAAGTCAGTATGTTTGATGAGCAAAGACAGCATTTCTGCTGCTGCAGTGAAAAGAAGGGGTGAAATGGGGCAACCTTGTTTTCTCCCTTTGTTGATGTTAAATCTGTGAGACGTTCCCTGAGGTAAACAAACAGAACTACTGGTTTCATAATAAAAAGTTTTAACTGTATTAATAAATTTGTTACCAAAACCAAAGAATTGCAGAGTTTGAAACATGAAATTATGCTCAATCATTTTAAAGGCCTTGTAAAAATCTAAAAATAAAATAAAACCGTCTGTATCTATGAGATGTTCATAGTCAATCATATCCAGAACAAGGCGTAAGTTATTATGAATTGAGCGACCTTTAATAAAACCGGACTGCGTTTCAGAGATTATTTGGGTTATGTCTGACTTGAATCTGTTTGAAAATATATGTGTTAGAAGCTTATAGTCAGTATTTAAGAGTTATAGGCCTTAAATTATCTAGAAATGTTGGGTCTTTACGCGGCTTGGGAATAAGGGTGATTACACTTGTATGTGTTAGAGACCCATTTTGAATAATTTCTTTAAACATTTCAAAAATTAAATCTTTGATATGCTCCCAGAAGAATTTATAAAAGTTACTGGTCAGTCCATCACATCCTGGAGCTTTATCCTTGGACAGACAGCTTAAAGCCTTCTCTAATTCCTGCAAAGTTATTTCTGAATCACAAGAATTTCTAAAATTGTCATCAATCTTAGGAATGAAATCTTTAATTGTCTGGAAAAATGTATTATTGTGGGATTCGGAATAAGATGACGAGTACAAATTACTATAAAATGAACTTATTTCTTTAGAGATCATTTGAGGATCAGAGCATAATTGATTATTAATATGGAGTTTCTTTATAGCATTCTTCTCTTGCCTCTGGATGTGTGCATTTCACACCAGGAACACAAACAGGAAGTATGACAGGAAATCTGGTTCACAATGAATTCAAAATGAATGTAAAAAAGATTAAAAACTAACCAAAAAAACAAAAATTTGTATCTGTTTGCACCTCAAGGCATCACTACTTTAAAGTGTTTTAGTTATTTTTGTGTTATTGTACGTATAAGATGGATTTATTATCCTTTTTTTGTGAGAACATTTAACTGAAAATGAGTTAAAAATAGAAAACGTCTGCAGATCCTCCAAGACTGCAAAAACAAGCCCACAGAAATAAAATAGCTCAAATATTTCTAACATTTGAAAAAACATCTTTAAAAAAACAAAAAAAAATCTGCCAATGGCGTCAGAAAAATGGTCGCACCAAGAATTTCTGTAACTCTAGAGCGCCATCGCCGTGATTTTTCACCCGAGATAAACGGTTTACATGAATCTTAACGTGTGGCGTGTCGGGCAGTCTGTGCCTTCACCAGGGAATTCTCACATGACCCAGGAATGGACCAAGTGTCTACCATCATCTTATTATTTTTTAGGACTTTTTTGTTCTCAAATTCCTAATTTTTCAGTAATTTTTGAGCACGTTTTTAGGAACTTCCTTTGTTTGTCTTCATTTTTTACACACTGTTGGAAATGAAAGAAAACCAATCTGTTATCATGTGTTGTCGTGTTTTTTATGAAAAGTACTTTTTGTTTAGATATTATTATATTGGGTAAAAAATGACACAATATCACACACAAACATGTCAACATGTACACAATACAACTCATGTTCAAACATGCATACTTGTGCATTCAGACCAACACATGTCATTCAGTCATGCAAAATGTGAGAGTTTCTGTTCTTCTCAGGTGGATGATAGCATATAAAAAGGAGGGACAGTGTCCAGCCACCCCCACACCAGACCCACTATCGGGGTCTGCAGCTGTGGTTGGGGGTCTGCAGCTGTGGGAGGGGGTCTGCAGCTGTGGGAGGGGGTCTGCAGCTGTGGTTGGGGGTCTGCAGGTTCCTGCACGGTAGCAGATAGAGAACCGCCCGCCGGGCGATCTCATCCTCCACCCGGGCCAGGCCGGCGTGATGACATAACTTTTTGCAGTCAGTTTTCTAGGGTTAAACGAACACTCACATCACAGACTTGTTTTCTCAAACTCTGATCATTTTGCAGTTACAAAACTTTCGTAATTTTTCTTGGAGAGAAAATAAGAGACAAAGTCTTTTTACGGTTTTAGTGTTTGTGTTGCAATCATCCACTTCCTGCATGGAGAGAAGACCGCTCTCCGCCTTCTGGATGGGCAACATGAACCGATTCTTCTGTTCCGTCCCGTTTCCTCTTTGACAGCCGAGGTCAACGCCTGGGAATCAAACCTCCGACTGGAACAGAAACATCCAATTGCGCCCCCCCCACCCCACCACCACCATCACCACCACGAGAAACCCCCCAATATGTGCAAAGCTCTGAACTTGGCTCGTTAGCAGCCGACGCACAAATAAAGTTACTATTGTAAAGCGCGTTTTTTGGAGTTGCTAAAGATTTAAACTCCTCCCCCTTTGGAATGGGGGGGGGGTAGTTAAAAAAAGGTGGGGGTAGTAGAGACTAGACCAAACAGAAGTGTGAAAACAAAACATGAGTGGGTGTAAATGCCAGGGATCTGCAGAACACGGTGCCGCCAAGCAGCAGAAAAGAGACTTTTCCTTATAAAAAGATGAGAAGATCTTTATTGAGACAAAACTTCCAAACGACGAGCAGGTCGGATCCGGTTACGTTCTGCTACAGAACCACTACAGCAGATTAAAAACAGAAACCCTTGAAGTTCACTCTTGAAACACGGATGTGATGCAGTGAGACGTGGACCGAAGCGCCACGAACCCAGCAGGACGCTGCAGCTTCGGTGTTTCAGACGACGCGTCCCAACGCCGGGACGGAGACGCCATCAGAAGTTGGAGCTGTTGTATCCAGAGTGCGAGCCCCGGCCGCGACCTCCGAAGCCTTGGTACGTGAACCCCTGCTGGCCCTCCCAGGACGGCTGCTCTCCCCAGCCTGCGAGGAGACCAAACGGCGCTTTAAAACCTTAAAAGGCAACAGCGGCCGCTCCAAGCCGCCCTTTAACCCACCGTGACCACTGTAGCCCCGCCCTCCGGTCACAGAGCTGGGGTAGGCCGTGCTGAACATGGAGAAGTCCGTCTGGCCTTCCCCGGGGCCTTGGATCAGCATCTTCTTCTTCTCGTCGCCGTAGCCGTAACTGTACGGGCTCTGCTGGTCCGCGGGAGGCGGCATGGACTGGTAGCTTTCAGTCTTTATGCTGGTGGGGGCTGGGGTGGGCGGGGCGGAGAAGGTGGAGCTGCTCTCGGGGTAGAAGGTGCCGTAGCCGCTGGTGCTGCTGGAAGCGTCCTCTTGCTTCACTGCAGTGTTGTCGTACAGTTTATCTGAAAGAGCAACACTCCAAACCATCAGGAAAATTCAGCTTTGTGTGTTTTAATGTTCATTCCTCACTAAAAACAACACAAAGTGGTGTTTTAAACGTTCACCCATCTCTGAGTGCTAAACATGCTCTCTGAGCACCAGCCCCTCCCAATCCACCAACGTGTTCCATACGTGTCCTATGGAACACGTATGGAACAGCTGTTACCACCTTTTAAAGGCAGAAACCTTTAGTTTCTTCAGGATTCGGTTTGTTCATGTTTGGTTTGACAGAATCATCAGCACGGGGGGGGTAGGTTTACATGAACTCCTATTGGTGGTGGTGGTGGTGGGGGGGGTTCTCTGGTCTTGACTTTATAGGCATGTTGGAGAAGGCAGCCGGCACACAACGAACACAGACCCCACCCCACCCCCACCCCCGGCCGGACACTCACGGTATCCGGCGCTGGCGCCGCTCTCGTAGCTGTAGTTGGCTTCGGGACGAAAACAGAGACAGGGGGGTGTTGGTTTGGTGGGAACAGCAGAGCCGCCTCTAGAAACCGAAAACGCTCCTTACTTTTGTTGTAGTTGGGTCCCGGGTTGAACGGTTTACCGCGGCCCCGGCCTCGGCCCCCTCTGTTGGGCCCCCAGCCCCGGGACCCCGAGTCTGAGGGAATTCCCCGGATGGTGCCGAATCCCGGGATGTGCTGTCCAACATGGAGCAGAAGGTTGACGTGGGCCAAAGCCCGGGAGGAGAGAGTGCGGCGCTCTGGTTACCATGTCGGTGTAGGTGACCTTCTTCTTCATGCCGCTTTTGTAGAAGCTGGAGGCGCCGTCGTTTTCGGGGAACAGCTTCTCCAGAGCGGCCAGGGCGGCGTAGGCCTTTGCTTCCTTCTTGTTGGAGCCCCTCCCTTTGAACTTCTGCCCATCAACCTCCACCTGAGGAGCAGAGCGCCGCTTTAGCCGCCATTCTCCACGCCGCTAGCAGGAGGTAAAATCTGATGTTCGCGCTTTTCAGCCTCTAATCCCCTTAAAATGAGTTTATTGAGGTTTAAAAATATGAAAACGTGTTTGTGCGACCACAGCGGCGCCAACATTTATAGACGACATCACCAGTTAATACTGTGAAGTCTAAACCGTCCTTCAGGAGCTCGCCGCCCCACGGCCTGAAGAAGACGCCGACGTCTCCTTTGATGATGATGAATTATCTGCTGTCAATCAAAGTTTTGGTCACATCCGTGTTTCTGAATAAAACATGACGTCAGCTGCTTTGTGTTTTTTCACATAATTAGGATTTAATGGATGGATGTTTTTTCAACATTTCAACAAAATGTGTAGAAGAGTTTACTGTGTTAGAACTTCCATAATCTTACTTAGATTTCTCTTATCGCCGCTTGTTTTTTAGAACTTGACTTTCACAACAAAGGAGGGAAACGTGTTTTTAAGGAAAAGTGCCACACATAGAAACCGGAATAGATTAAAAAAGATGAATGTTTTTTAGCTTGGAAAGGCTGACCTCCATGACGAAGCATTTCTCGTGAGAGCCCCCCGTTTCTGACGACAGCTCGTACTTCAGGCTGCGGCGCTTCTCGTTCAGCTCCATCACCGGGTTCTTGCCGTTTTTGGTCAGGATGGGACCCTGGCCGCTCTGTCAACCAGCAAACACACCAAGCAGGCCGTCAAACGCGCAGCTGCAGGCAGCTTGAAGGAAACCGAGGGGATTTCCAACGCACCGCCTCTGACGGAGGTCGAGAAGCCGCCGCCCCCTCCGGCCCGGGCGCAGCCGCAGCGCCGGCCGATTTCTGATCTTCTGCCTCGACTGGCTCCGCTTTGGGGTCTGGGCCTGTAGGAAGACCCAGATCCTGAAGGACCTGACAATGAGAAGGGTGTTTAGCTGCTGATCGGGCAGCTGATGAGCTACCTTAGGGCCACAGACGTGTCTGGACCCCCCCACAATGAGAGGTGTCTAACTTTCTGGCTGTGGTTGGAACCACAGAGAGGGAAACCTCTTGTGGACACAGCATTGTGTTGAGAGCAGCATTCAGCGCCTTGCCTTTATGGCGACGTTGACTTTGGCGGCTTTCTTGGACGGCCCCGTGGCTTCGTAGGTCTTCCTGTTCAGCTCCACAGTCATGGTGAAGACCGGCTCGTGGACCGGCCCGGTCTGGGAGATGAGTTTGTAGTCCAGGCCTGGTTTGTACTGGTTGAGACGCATCACGGCGTTCATGTTTAGGTCATCGGTGACTAAGAGAAAAAGACGGAAAGGCAAAGTAGAAGACGCGATCTGAGATTCTTGGCCAAAGCATTAGCGTCAACGTTGAGCGGAGCCAGAGAACGAGGCGTCTGGCGTCCTCACTGACATGACTTCCTCTGGAAGCGCTTCTGGAACTTGAGGAACTTCCTCTGCTTGTTGTTGAGCTGGGCCTCCTCCTCTCCCTTCTCCACCTCGCCGTGCGGCCTCTTGGCGGGAAGGTTGAAGTGCTCGGACGGGCGGATCTGGGCTGTGTGGGACAAGAGTCCGGCATATGAGGGCGCAGCATCGACAGAGCCTCAGCCGACATCCACACCTCCTACCTGTGTTTTCCTTGAGAATGGCCGCCATGTGTCTGCGAGCCTTGGGTCTGCTGTCCATCCCCAGAACCTTGTGGATCTGCCCAAAGGCGCACAGCCTCAGCGCCAGCTGCGAGCACATCAGAAGTGAAGGTGAGCCTTAAGGCGCCGGGAACAGAGCCTCTCTGCAGTCGGAGCGGACCTGAGCGCTGCTGGTGATGTCTTCGCGCTGCTGCGGCGTCAAGGCCGCGGCGGCGTCCACCTCCTCCTTCTCACAGGGGTCTTTGAGTCCAGGTCCATCTTCCGACAGAAACGTTGGGGTTTCACTTCAGCGACTCCAACAAGTCCCCTCCTGACCTTCAGACTCACCTTGCAGGAGGATCCCAGAGGCGACGCACTCCAAGACGCGGCGGAAAGACTCCCCCACGCCCATCTGCCGCTCACAGGTGCTGATGGCCTTCTCCACCAGCAGCTCCAGAGGCTGCGAGCAGACGACAGAGTCTGAGCTTTACCGTCTCCTGGATCCTCATCCAAGCAGAAGGTAAAACAGGATTCAACAAATAAAGTCTCATCAGTGAGTAAATGATGAGAGACGGGTAACGTTGGAGAAAGCTGCTCCAAGTAAGCTGGTTTCCTCTTCACGTCACAGAATGTGACGACAAATTTGAAGGAAAGAAGCTGCCAGAACTAAAAGGCTGAGTGACACGGCCACTCGGCACGTTCATCTTGGGGGGTCGTGGAGGCGGCCCCTCGTTGACGGACAGGTGGTCAGTCTGACGCAGGGCCACAAATCACACCTAGGGACAATTTAGTGAACCCAAGCATGTTTGGACGGTGGGAGAAAACCCACTATGGCGCTTCATGGCTGCCATCAAGTGAACGAGTGTTTCCAGGAACTGCTAACCGAGCGACCCGGCGTTTTACAGCTGCACAGCTGCAATCCAGTTGCCACTTTGGGGCGGAACCTTTCTGGATGATCTGATTGGCCGAAATTTGCAGGTCAAATTTGGCGAGGAAGCGGGGCGGGACTTTCATTTCTAAGAGGCTTTAATAGGAAAGCTGTGAATGTAACATGGATTAAAACGTTAACGACAGTAAGAAAGTGCTGCTGGATTTTTTCTGTGCTGTAAGTTCTTCTCATGTGAAAAAGCATCTCACAACATCAGTTGTTCAGTGATTATGGGATTTCAGCTGAACTAAAAGAAAAAGCGGTTAGGATGCGGCTAGAGGTGAGAAAACTTCATCTCAGAAACACTTTAGAGGATTTAACAGCTCCAAGTAGTGATGATTAACCACCATGTCTTCATTTAACTAACGATATAAACCAAAATGTCAAACGAAGATCCTTTAGATGCTACATGGGTGAGACGCTGCTCCATCGTTAGCATTCGTTAGCCACATGCTAATACACACTTCCTGTACTGTGAGTTGCGTAGTACTTCTGTCTCAGGCTAACTAAAGCGAACATTTACCTAATAAAGGGATTTTCACATGAGAAAAACTTACAGCACAAAAAAACCGGCTGCACTTTTTGATTTGAAATGGTTTATTTCAAGCAAACAAATAAGAATAATACACAAAAACATTACAATCATCAGTTATACATTCATACAAAGACATATCAAACTTAGGATAATTAAATATATTAATAAATATTGCTTGAAAGGAAGTGAATTTATATAATCCCCCCCCCCGTTATACCGTAACCGTTTATGACATGATTTATCATTATCCGGTTCATAACTTTATCAGACAGAATTAAGAATCCTTAGGGATCAATAAATCACATGATAAAGATGAATTAATTAAAAAAATTATGTAAAAATAACTATTTTAGAAATCAACAGATCAGTTGTCTAAAATAAATGCAGATTATGTTACTTAATAAATAATACTATATCAGTAAAATCAACATAACACTGTTTCAAAAAACTTGATCAAAAGTATCAAAAGTTAAAATATGTGCAAATTATGTTTCATTAGGAAAAATCATGAATCAATTTTTGGAGCAAGTGAAGTAATATAATTAGAAATCAATCAATTTAACCATCAGTAATTGATTAAGCATTTTCTAACCGTCCACTTGGCTGTTTGTTAACATTTTAATTTACATTACATCCGCCGTTTTCCCCCCATTAAAGCCTCTAAAAAATGAAAGTCCCCCCCCCCCCGACCGGATTTGAACTGCAAATTTCGGCCAATCAGATCGACCAGAAAGGTTTCCACCCCCAAGTGACAAACACGCCCCCCGAACACAGCGAGCGTGCCTCACAGGAGCGCCGCTCAGTCAGGATTACAACTGTGCGGTTGTAAAATGCCGGTCGCTCGGTTGGGACTGCGCGGTTGTTCGGTTCCTCACTCAGTTCCTGAAAACACTGGCTCAGTTATCTCTGTGCTCGTTCAGTTAATGGCCGCCATGGAACGCCATAACCCACGCATGCACGGGGAGAGCATGCAAACTAAAGGTTCCCCACTGATTCTGATTTCTGCTAGACGCAAATGTGTGTCTTTGCACGACCGTTCAACGTACGTCTAACAGACTATAAATGCATGAACCACCGAGGTTTAACCTTTATGTCACGTATACGGCGCACAGATCACGTTCAAACTGTGTAATTGACGAATCCCTAATGAATTGCATATAACCAGCGCAATAATCACACGCGGTTGATGTTCTACGTTGATCGTTTGTTCAGACTCAACATGGTTCATTCTTGATACATCTGTGAAAATTTCAGGCAAAGACCAAAACTATTCTGACGTTTTTCACGTATGTTCACGCACGGCCAGTTTTCATCCGTGCAATATGCGCTGAATGCTCGAGCGGCTGTGTGACACGGCCTTCAGGCAGAGAGAAAGGCGGCTGCTCTGGTGGAGCGGTCTTACCCATCCTAAGAGCGGCGTCCAGGACGGAACGCGGTAGCACAGATCCCTCGTGACCCGGATCACCACCAGAGCAGAATTCAACTGGGAGATTTTAGCCTGAAGGCCCAAAGCAGAGTCCAGTTAGCCGTAGAACCAAGCGTCTGTGATGACAGCCCCTCCCCCGGTGCTTTCTGAGTTTCCATGAAATGATCAAGAAAGCTGAGACAGCACAGGAAAGGTTCAGCCTGGTGGGGTCGCGGTCCGCAGACCAGCACGCCCCTACAGTTCAGTTAGGTGTCTAAACCCGGGGCTTCGTCACCCTCGGCACAGCTGCCCTGAACTGTGCCCGAGCGCCGATGTTTGTGCGCTCGGGCACAGAAAGGAGCGCCTCGTGTGAGCGAGCCCCGAGAGGCTGGACAGAACAACACAGGAGATCAGTTCAAGGAAACATTCTGACCTTGTGTGCAAATAAGGACGTGAATGCAAACCTGGAAGCACTTGGCGTGGCGGAGAGACGCCAAGGCGGTTAGGCATTTCTGCCTGTCCAGAACGTCCGGCGGATCGTCGACTTTTTGCGTTTCTATTGACGAGGTGGGATAAGAAGAAAAGGTACAGTTTGACCAAGGGGGTGGGCTCTGTCTTGCAGCTCGGGGAGTAGCAGCTTTTCCCCCCCAAGCACCAGCAGCAGGGGAAAGGGGCACCAAGAAGCTAACGTGCAGATCTCTGACCTCAGGAGGTTTCAAAGGCCACAGTCCGCCGCTGAAGTGTTCTCAACACCGCTGTGTCTGTTGTGAATGTATCGTAAGCGCACTACAAGAAACACCCCCTTCCCTCCGCTCCGCGGCTTGGGTTTGCTGCTCCCCCCTCCTCCTGAGACAGCGTATCCAGTTGGTCAAAGGTCCAGCGCTCCTACAAAACTTGACAAACTATAAGGCAATCATTTGTAAATCACAAACATTTAGAGGAAGGTCACGTCCGTCCCAGGCTGCAGCAAAACTGATCAGTTGCTCAGAGAGCGGCCTCCCCGAGACGGCAAACATAAAGAACCATACCAGCTGCGAGCAAGCGCCACTCCTCTGACCCCAAACGCCGCCGGGCAAACCCAAGACACGTTAGGATTCACCTGGAACGGGACTGCAGTTCCAGTCAAGTCCCATTAGGGACTGGAACTGGACTGCAGACCAATTCCAGTCCTGAAGCCTTCAGCCCACAACCTGAACCCACTCCAGGAGCAGGATCCTCCGTCGGATTCTGCAGGGAACTTTGGAGGAACCCGAACCTCAACGCCGGCATTCATCAGCTCGTCGTCTTCAACAGATTCTACTCGTGGGACGACTAAAACCAAACGTTCAGCCCATCCGGAGTCTCTGGGATAAACTTAAAGCTTGGTCCCGGCTGACCTTACGGGCAGATCTGGATTTTCTGCAGGTGAAAATCTGTCATACCTGTGCGGGACACACGGGTATCAAGGAGGCAGAGCGGTCCGTAAACCCGTAGAGACAAAATGCTCATGCGCAGTTTTAGTGAGCAGCTATGCGACATGCAAGCATATGTAGGGTGGGTTGAGACGCAGACGTGCCGTACGGATTTTTCCATCTTTTTAACCCCCCAATCCTGCAGACTGTACAAGGAGGTGTTAGTGGTGTTCACGCGATACATGCACACACATAATTTCAATCAGATAGCGATGGGGTGGACGTCCTACAGGCCCTTTGGGATTACGTGCACATCCCGTGCGTGCAGCATCTGTCCGTAAGGATCGTACTCACAACTCACTGACGACTAAGGACGCCATGTGACTGGTTTGCCTTCCCAATACTTCACCATACACTTACCACACACATGACAATGGTACGTTCCATTTTCATGACGTCCCTTGAGGTAATCGTACGAGCCTCAAGGAAAGTGCCAGACACACCTGAGCTCGCCTCAAGATGCAGCCGCTTCTCTACGACCCTCCAAAGACTCGGAAAACCCAAAAACCTGCAGCACCCAAACGAGTCGAGAGCACGTTAAAGACGGCGACCACGGCCTCCTTAAAAGCCGTTGTAGCGCCGTCCACCTGACGCGAAAACCAACACATCTCTGAAAAAGAGCAAACAACAAGGAAGACTCTTCTTCACAGACAACACCAAACCACCAACACAAATGCTTTGGCTTCAACACAAAGTAGAACAGGAAGACAGCACAGAGACTGTTTGGGGTAGACAACTCATTTTAAAGTACCGCTAAGCGTCATCCAAATGTAAAAAAGAAGAGGAAAAACTGATTTCAGTGAGGAAGACTTCCTCTTCTCCAGAAAAATCCAACTCCGCCCTTAGTCCAATAAAAACGCGGAAGTTAAAGTCTGAGACATGTGATGATGAATGCGGTCAGACACTGGTATGGTTCTCCAGCTGCTCGTCTGAACACACCTCCTGCTGTTTCTTAAAGACCCACTCCAATGAAAATGTTGTGTTCAGCCTATTTTTGTGGCATTTTCCTGACGTATAGAAAGAAAATATGGTTGCATTTCTGAGAATTACTTTGTTCAAATCAGTGTGAATCAGGATAAGTTGAAAACATTCACTAAATAAATAAATAAATAATCGCATCTGTGGCGTAGAAAAATGCTGGGGGGCCACAAACTCCTAAGTTAGTACAGACAGCTCTCAGCAACAGGGAGGTGAAGGGGGGCGGGGCTGCTCTGCACAAACGGCCACGCCCACAACTCAGAGGTAAGTTTCTAATAAGCTCCAGCCGCTCTGCAGAAACTATGTCCTAGAAAACGACAGATTTCTTTGTCATGATGAGAAGGTCACTGCGAAGGCTTTGGTAACAGTCGGAGTGAGTCTTTAACACAACAGCTGCGTTAGCAGAGCGCCCCTCTCCACCAACCACGCTCCACGGTTCCCTGACGGTCGATCAGGTTTGCTGCAGCCGGCTCCAGATGTACAGGTTCAGCATCAAGTATCATGCAGGGCGCGCTTTTGTTAATCGTGGAAGAGCATTTTAACATGACACTAAGAAGAACCAACAGTGTTCAGGACTGAGTGTCCGATGACAGCTCCTCACGGAGCCACGGCGGGATGTTTGAGCAGGAGGAGCGTCAGCCGGAAAACTCCCCCCGCCTCAACCGCACTCCAGAATTCCACTGGACACGGGCTGTGGTTCTGACTGAACAAGAGTCGCAAAGGGCGGGCTGGTCCCACATGGGACCTCCCAGCCAATCAGCAGCTTTCAACAGTCAAACTGTTGTTTGGACGTTCAGACCAGCAGGGCGGCGAGCTGCTGCCGTGTTCATGAGTGAAGCAAAGCCCTCTGAAGCAACGTTCACACGGTTATATCTACTGTTTTCTAGCGTGTGTCTGCCACCCACAGGTGGAAGAGGCTTGGTGCGACGCAAATCTTTAATGGCCGCGCGTTTTGTACTTTGGACATACAAACTTGTATGGCGACGACGTGACGGGAGTTGTAAGCAGAAAAACACAACACACGCGTGTTTAATCGGACGTTGCAGCTAGAACCCGCATTGCCGAGGGCGGTGTTAGCATAGCTTGAGAGGCACGCGCTTTGACCCCGACGCACAGAGACTTCCCTTCTACCCCTTTGATAATCTGTGTAGATGAGACTCAAACGCTTTGCAGTTAGATGCTGAAGGGCATCGCTCCCCAGATGTCAACCTTCTTCAGCCGAGAGGCTCCGCCTCCAACACCTGTTTCATTTCTAAGAAAGTAACTGAACCCAAATCAGTTTTATCTGGGATAATTCCCTTAGGTTTTCTTTCCTTCTGCATTTCGGGAGGCAGTTGTTAAAGCTTCCAAGAAGAAACCAAAGGAAAACGAGACTGAAAGTTTTGCTGTTAAAGAATTCAAATATGTAGAATGTGGATCAGAACTTTGGCAGCGAGACGCCGCTGAGCCGAGTCCAGTGGAATTCAGAGCGGGACGCTGAGCATGAGCCGCCGAGGTCTAAGAGGAAGCCGGCCCCCGCACGCACCTCCACCCTCTGACCCTCTACCTGTCTGCTCCATCCTGAAGAGCGGCGACGTCAGGTGGATGATGAGACACAGGACCGACTCGCTGTTGCTCTTCACTGTGACGGCCGCATCCTGTGGACACTCGTTCACTTTGTACGCCCCTTTGGAAATGACCTGGAAAATATGAGCGTTAGGGACACGGAAGAAACCCAAACGGCTGAACCGTGGTCCTGATCCCCACCTCCAGCTGCTCGGAGAGTTTCTCAGCAACTTGTTTGAGGAGAGCGACCGTAGGTTTGTTGGAGCACATTAGGACCAGCTCCAGTTTAGCGTCTCCCTTCAGGAGGAGTCCTTTAGCGACCAGGCCGACCCTCATGACCCCACGCAGGACGCGGTCTTTGGAATCGGCACTTGTGCTGGCAGAGCACGGCGAGGAAGGGAAGAAGCAGGAACACATGAGCTCCTATTCCAAACATGTGAGGCTTCGAGTGCCGCCTCCCGTCTTTGCATTTGCTCAGGTCGTCTGCTATCTTGGGAACGAACCCGGTTACAGAAAGAGGAAGACTCAGCTTGTTGATCGGTCAGTTGGTTGGGATTTCTTTTTCTTTAAAGCATCCGTTTCAGATGCTTCTCTGTTGGTCTAAAAGTGTCTGTTTGGGTTTAAAAAGCATCTTTGCTCCAGACTCCAGTCCAGTTGTTAAATAAAGTGAACTGACATCTTAACACTCATCTTCTTCTAAAATTGTTCACAAATTGTGAACAATAAACACAAAAGTGTGAGTTTTTTTGTGTTTCTGTGTCATCCAACCAACATTGAGGTTTACCAAAAAATTCCCTAATTCTCTAAAGATCTACTTTATTTATAATTGTATAATTTTTTACTTATTGAACAAGTCGCAGTTTTTTTGTGCAAAGTTTAGCCACAGATGCGACTTGCGTGTTTTTAAAAAAAAGGGGGGGGGGCTGGTGTTCATCATTTTTTCTACCAACAGCCACTAGAGGGCGCTGTAGGTTGGTCAGTATTTGTGACTGACAGCAGCGCAGAAGAATAAGAGCAGCTCAGTCTGATCAGCAGATGGACTGAAACAAACCTTAAAGTTTTGTTCTCGTCAGAGAGACGTCATTCTTCTTATCTGTATTTTTTTCCTCCGTAGAGTTGGAGGAAATTTAAACTCTGAAGCAACAAATCGCCTTAAAATACAGTAAACTAAAAGATATATTGACTAAATGGCACAAACTTCCAAACCATTTTCAAAACACCCAGAGGCAGTTTGGAGACAAACGTTGCCACATAAAAATGGAACTGTGGCACATGTATGTGAACCGCTTACATACAACATACCCCGACATGCGGTGATGTGTCCAGGTTACTTAGAAGGAACCGTATCTAAAACGGAGCAAAAGCTAGAAAAAGCTCTTCTTGTGGCGGCAAAGAAAGCCAAAACTAAGAACTAGCAGAAGGCCGAAGCACCGACACACAACCAATGGAGAGAGAGACCTACAACTAAAAATGAAGGAAAACTGGTTTATGTCCAGAACAAGAAGTGGTTATGACTTATAGTGAACTTTGAATTCTGTTTCCCTGGAAGGAGGAAAGTCTCAACCTGACAGACCGTTTCTCCTTATTTGGAGTTTTTCTTTTTCTTCCTATATATATTGTTTCAATGTTTCTAGCTTTGTTCATGTGTTAAAAAAATAATAATAAATAAAAAACAGAACTGTGGCTGCAGCTCACTCCACGTCATAACATGACGACTTTAAGTTACTCCCCAGAACTGAACTAAAGCCAAATCCAGGAAAAAAACAGACGGACAATAAATGTCTCCGGTTTTACACCGGCAGCACAAAGCATGACGGGGGGGTGCTGACCTCTCGGCCTTGGCGGGGTCGCCGTCAGCCTTCGGAGCATCGATCTGGTCGGACGCAGCCTTGAGAGCACATTCCACATGAGAGACGATGGTCTGCACGGCCTCCAGGTCCTCTGCTGACGGATACACCTCCGAGTGTTTGGCCATCACGATGCGATCGTGGGCGCTTATGTGTTTGGGGGGGGCAACAGGCTCCTTCAGAGTAAGACAAAGGACAGAGGTAAAGGTTGGAATGTGAGTGAATAACAAGCCAGCTTTAAAAACCCACTCCGATCCTCTCCTGATCTGTTCCCAGCAGTCTTTTGATGACGATTATGCCATTTTTTAGACAAAAATCCTAAAATCTGGGTCGTTTTCCAGAACATAGTTCCTGCAGAGCGGCAGGAGTTCTTTAGGAATTCCCCTGTTGGTGCGGAGCAACCCCGCCGCCCTTCCCATTGCCAAGACCTGAGGGCTTGTGGCCCGATCAGCATATTGTCCAGTTATCTTTTAAACAGCATTTTTCATCTGCTCCTGATTCATTTGAATAGAGAAAATCTGTTAATGTTCATTTTCTTTTAGCGATGTCCTCCATATCAGAAAAACAAGATTATGGTAAAAACACTGAAGTGGGTCTCTAAAGCAGCCACAAAAACAGCTAAAGGAGGACCCGTCTTTATCAGGAGAACAAAACTAAAAAGCTTTTAAAGGAAAAATTAGCAACATGTTGAACCAAGCGTTACCTCAACCTGTGGTTTTTCCTCCACAGTCCCAATGGAAGCGACGTATTCGTGATACTGCCGCAGCTCCTCCTCGTAACACAGACAGTCGTACCAGTATCGCAGCTCTTCGTATCTGCGGCGACAAAAGCACAAACGCCATCGTGAAGGTCTGACCTCTGCAGAAACCAGGGATTCTCCTCAACCGGACACGTTTGCTCATGCGTGTGCTGGGAGTCGGACACGCGGCCGGGCAGAAGACGCGGTGAATCCTGAACGGATCCACAAACGTCAACGTTGTTTTCTAAATTCTACCCGATGATGAGGCCGAAGGAGGAGAACAGGTAGGAAAGTAAAAGCGGTGTTGGATGAAAACTGTGCTTTTAAGGGGACTTTTTAAGGAAAAATAAGCTAAAAAGATTATTGGAGTGAGGCTTGATAGTTCTTCAAACCATGTGCTTTACCTTCCCATGATGTTGTCTGCTCTTTTTTTTATGCTTTATTGTTCAAAACATATAGAAACAGGTAGACATGACAAGAACAATAACAGTGAGAATTACAAAGAAATACTGCAGATTACTTTACACTGAAAATGTTCAAAGACAGACAGCTTCATAAATACGTATGGCTTTTTTGTTCAAACTAATAGAAATAGTGTGTAAATAAGATTCTAATTCTTTAATTATTACAGTGCAGAAAAGTTGTGATGAAGAAAATGTTGGTTTGTGAATATGAAATATGAGGGATTTTGTGTTCTTTTAGTATGGTATATATTCAAATTTCCTCTGAAACTGTGAGTCAAGATTGTGATTTATAAAACGTGTACATTCTTTCAAACTTTGTAATATTATGATTGAAAAATAGGTGAGTGATTGTTCCTCACAAAGAGCAGAGTTGGGGTCAATTGTCTTAATATATCTTAGCATGTATTGATTAGTGGGATAGATTCTATGCAGACGTTTCTAGAAGACGTCTCTCATCTTGTTATGATGATGTAGGGTCCAAATATATTTCCAGGGCAAGTCAGGAATAAATGTTTTCTCTCCAATAGAAAACATACCATTCCATGCCGTGCCGTATCAGGAGCTGCTGTCAGCTCTTGCGGTGTTCTGCGTGCGTGCGTGCGTGAGGGGGGATCGGGTCGTACCTGTCATAGTCCTCGGGCAGGAGGCGGTGACCCCGCTGGATCACACTGTCCCAGTACAGCAGCTCGTCGTAGGCCTGCTGTTCGTCCCATCCCAGCAAGTGAACGGCCGCCATGCTGTCGCGACAGAAGCTCCCGTTTATCTATATTCACGTCCGGCCTGGTTTAGGACCAATATCCAATGAAAAAAGACCGCACGCGACCTGGAAACGGGTGCAACGGACGGCTAACATTAGCGGCTAAAAACCTTGCGTTGCCGCAGACGGTTGAATAAAAAAAACACAAATCAAAGACTAATCATCAGATAGCATCACTGTACACCAAAACAGGGAATGTTTAATTGAAACAAATGCGATGCTTCTATAAAATCAGCACGAGTTGGTTCGCGTTTTCGCTGCTCGCTAATGCTAGCTACCCAGCTGCACCCGTTGGGTTCACCATCAAAGCTGTTCTTCTTCTAAAAGCTGGGATTCCGATGCTTACCGGAGTCGCAGAAAAGAGGCAGACTTGTTTACTTTCACTTATAACTAAACTGCGTTTGGAGAATTTTGAGGCTTCAAGAAACTCCACTATTTTCTTTTTTTTTTTTCTTTTTTTTACGTGAAACCGCAATTGCGATCAAGCTCGATATGCGAACAGCGCCCTCTGGCGCCCTGGAGTTTGAAACAATCTCGATATGAGAACAGCGCCCCCTGGCGCCCTGGAGTTTGAAACATGCTTTGCTTTTAACCTGGAAAGACAAGCTCCAATAAAAAAAATGTGCTTTTGGTGTTTTTACATGTTCTTGTGGCATTTTTCTGAAGGAAGGGGGTCCTAAATCCGTGTTTATTGAGTCCTACAGGGATTTTTAAGGTCCAACAGGTGTTACTGTCACAATTTTGACACAGAATACAGTTTTGGCAATGTGTTGAAACGCTCGACACCTCATCTACATCATTCAGATGGGGGTCTCTTATTGCAGATAATTACATTTCTGGTGTCCTCAGACAGCTCCTTTGTCTTTGCCATTGTCACTCATAAAAAGGGAATACCGGTGGCTTTTTAAACACAGCAACATGATTAGTCTCTGCCGAATTCACATGAGATTGGAGGAGGCAATTAATCACAAGTTATCCTAATTTGCAATTGGCAAAAGGTAAGCCTCAGTATCAAAAGGTTTAATAAAAAGGGAAAGAGGTGGCAGGAACAAAGGAAGGGAAGGTGGTTGTATGGGATGCAGAGGACAGTGGCAACGATGCCGCTTATAGGCAGGAACATAAAGGATTGGGACATACCCCCCCCCCCCCCCAAAAGAAAAAAAAATCAAAGTGTTGATCAATATGCTCTGTCTGTTTGGGATACAATGTACAGGGAACTGCAGGCGTTGACAGACTAAAATGAAGGTGTAGTTCACTTAAGTCGCCACAAGGTGGATACAGCTCAACTGAATCATCCCAGGACGTTTGTGAGATCAGCAGGATGGGGGGGGGATCAATGCTGTTCCTGAATATTGGTAAGATCTGCTTTACGATGTACGGAACCTCTAAAGGGACATCAAAAAAAATAAAAATATACAGGTGTGCACCCGTTACTTAGGGGTGCTCACTTGTAATTTTTGCTTTGTTTTTTATACTAGTTAGTAATGGGTGCACACCCATTACTAACTAGTTTAGGTTTTTTGTGTGTTTTTTTTTTTTTACTTACAATTCCTTTTCTTCTTCATTGTCCTTTTAGGGGCTCCGTAAGTAAGTGACTGGTGAGCACCAGTTAGTTGTTTTTTTTTCCTTTACTTTAATTTAATTTTCTTCCATGTCTCTTTAGGGGCTCCGTAACTACAAGACAAATAGATCCCTGTTTCAGAAAGTTATTGCAACTGCACCATATGTGACCCACTATTGGAGAAAATTTGCCCCAGACATTGATAGAGTGGAAGAAAGTTTGGACTTTGTCCTCCAAATATTTGATCTCAAATAAACCTCGGGACGATTGCTTTAAACGTCTTCACGGATGCTACCCAGGCGAAGCCTCACTACGCATAGACGTTGATAGAAACTGCTCCTCTTGTAAATTAGACATTGAAACAATCAAACATTTATTCTGGAAATGCCCCCAAACAGCAACTTTTTGGAAAGACTTCACCTCTTTTGTACAAAGTTAAATGCATAACCTCAAGCTGAGGTTGGCCATTGAGTTGAAGCGTCATGGATTCAACTCAGAAACGGATAAATCCCTTTAAGGTGAGTCAGTCAAAATGCTAACAAACTTGAAGACCCACTCTGATGAAAATGGTGTTTTTAACATCTTCTGGCATTTTTCTGATGACATCTATAGAGAAAATTAGGCTTAAATTAGCATTTCTAAGTATTTCTTTATTCCGATTATTGTGAACCAGGTGCAGACGAAAAAAGCTGTTTAAAAAAGATTGTATTTGTGACGTAGAAAATACGCTGGGCGGGGCCACAGTCTCTCTGCTCTGCTCCATTCTGATGCATCCACTGTCTGTCAAACCGATCCACGAACATCTCTGTTTTCCTGGTCTGATCTGGAATCTGGATCTAAGCTGGACGGATGGAAAGCTCCGATGTTGCTGCCCTTTTTGTTGCACCGCTAATCTTAGGGTTGGGGGTGTGAGGGGCTGTAAGCTGGTGGCAGAACATGTAAACAAAGCGATGATGGGAAACAGGGGGAAAGTTTACTTCCCGCCAACGGCCCCGCCCACAACTCAGAGGGGAATTTCTGATGAACTCCTGCTGCTCTCCCAGAGAACAACACACTTTTTTATATTTTGGCTAAAAACAGCATCTTCATAATGAAAATAGATGAAAAGATGATCAGAGTGGGACTTTAAGCTACAGGAATGTATGGACTTTGCAGAAGCAGCTGTCCTCCACTACACATCGGACGCCTCAGTGTTGTCCGTCAATAACTAAAAAATGGTTACAACAGTGCGCATCGTCCCATATTTGTTTTGGGTTTGATGAATGTTGTCTTCCGTCTCCCTTCAGCTGCTTCTGTGCAGAGCTTCAGGTAGCTGCCAGCTCGCCACAGCGGCGCCTTCAGAGCGTTTTGTTGTGACAAAACTGATGTTTTGTGTCAGCTGTTGCACCAACAGAGCTCGTCCTCGTTACAGGAGAACAGGTGTCAACAGAATAGCACGGTGACTCACGGCTTTCATCATAAAAGGCTGTATAACTTTACAGCCCGGATGGGCGCCACGTCACCCCGAACGCCAGCGAGGAGGTGCAGAGAAAGGATGGGTGGGTAAAGGAACAGAACCTGAGAGAATCATCTGACTTTCACCTGCAGCCTTTTCCTCGTCTCTGTTGCGCTGATCCAAACAAATCCATTGTTGATGTGGAAAGTTTCAGCTTACGAACATTTTACATGGTGGCCTTCAGCGCTTTGAAATCCAACCCTTTTGATCCATTCTGCCTTTATTTCTGGTTGAACATATTGTCCAGTAAAACGGAGCTCAACAGAAGATGCAGAACCTTTTGCTGTTACAGTGTTTGCAAAGTCTTAAATGATTATTTTTTAATAGCAGATCACAGTAAAAACCCAAAGCACTTCTAAAAGGAAGATTTTAGCGAAAAACAAAACCAAAAAAACATAAAAACAATCTTTTATACAAGTCTTTATCTGAGCTTAAGGCATCCAGCATCTGAGGGCAGAGCTCCCAACACAGAGTTCATCTATTTTTCTCTTTAATATTTGGTGGCAAACTGGCAAAAATAGACTTGAGGATATCAGATCCAAATAATTACAAACATCTGAAGCTGACATACTGATTCTGGTACGGCCGTTGAATCTGGACAAGCAAAAATGTACCCTAAGCTTTTTGTTTTTCCAGATCTGCAGTAAATCATCTTAAGTTCCGTCCTTGACACCAGAACTCTTATCTTTGAGATTTTTTTCCAATAAAAAAAAACCTTTTCAGCCTGAATGACGCTGAATTTGTCCATGAAGACGCTCAAAAATATCAAATAAGTTCAAAGAGAATGAAAAGTCCCACTACAATGATCTTTTGGTCTATTTTCAAAGCGTTAACAGTTGTCTTTTAGCTATGTTTATGCTGATTTTAGCCAAAATCCAAGAACCTGTGTCTTTTTCTAGGACTTAGTTCCTGCAGAGCGGCAGGAGTTCATCAGTAATTTTGGGCGGGGTCATTGGTGCAGAGAAACCCTGCCACCCTTTCCCTGCCAGTTGTTGAGAGCTATATGTTTACATGCTCTCCTGCTAGCTTACAGCCCCTCACACCCCCCACCTAACATTAGCGGTGCAACAAAAGCGGCAGCAGCATCAGGTCCATCCATCCGTCCAGTTCTGAATTCCAGCTCAGACCAGGAAAGCAAAGACGTTCATGGATCTTTTTGTCTGCATCAGAGTGGGGCGGAGCAGGAAGACTGTGGCCCTGCCCAGCGTATTTTCTACATCACTAGTGTTTTTTTCAAAATGGATTTTTTTTGTCTGTTTCTGATTCACAGCCATTTAACCAAAAGAAAAGTACTTGTAATTTACTTGAAAATCAAATGAACTGAAATAAATCTGAAAGTCTAAAAGCTTAGAGAAACAATGGAAACCAGAGGTGCTCTCAAAATGACCAACTTTGGCAGAAATAGTACATGATTTTCAAAGGTATTTTAGGAAAAGTAAGAAGTAAAATTACTACTCAGCCGTACTCGTTTGTGTCTGGAGATTCTTGCAAAAGGAAATACGGTGAGAGCATCGAGGCAGATTTATGATACATGATGTCTTGACCGTAAACAAAGCTGACATTTATCTGTTTGATCCTCTTCCGCTTTTCAGAGGTTGAGGCTTTCTTGTTGAACTGAACAAAACATGTTTACCTACAGAGAGAAAGAGATTTGAATGTTTGCTGATCCTTCGGTTTAGCCTGGTTCACAGCAATGACCTCAACCAGGCTGCAGACTGTTCCTCACAGGACTCCTCCTGCAGAGATCCTCAAGTCTTAAACCATGGGGACACGACGAAGCATTTATGGTCCAAATTGTCCTTAAACTACTTTAGGAAGGCAGTTGGTGTGAATGCAAAAGCTTTAGTCAGGAAAGGTTTTTGTTTTGGAGCGGTGAACTGCAGATAAATAAAAACAAACAGATGAGTACGCTTCACAAGTCTCAAGTCGTTGAGGTCAAATCTCTGCATGCGAGACGCCTCAGATCCCCGTCTCTGCTCTCCGCTGAAGTCTTTTTAAGCATCAGTGGAAGTCTGCACTTTCACAGGCCATTCATCCTCGTGTGACAGACAGGGCTGGGTAGTTTGTCCCTCATGGTGCACCATAGGCTGACCTTCGTGGCCACAACCTGTCTCGTGAGTTGGGATTGGTCCATTCGGCTGATCAACAGCAGCTGTGGGAATCCCAACTAGATTCTGGTTTGGCAATGGTGAGTGATCTTGATATGTGGACTTATTTTTTTCCTAAAGTTTTTAAAAATCTGAATTGGCAACATTTTAAATTGTATTTACATTAACGGGTGGTGAGATGAGTTCTGACCCTCAGGCATGAGAGTAGCCACTGCTGTTTTCCTTGTAGTCTTGTTCACCATTGTCTTTTCTATTTTAATTGACCTTGAAACCCCTGTTTCTATCCATTTAAATTGTGTTTGTTTTGTACCCTTCTTAGTTTCTTGGTGGCTGGAGGTGGCTGCCTTGTCCCTTCATCCTTGCTGTAGCTGGTGGGTGCCACGTGGTAGTGTTGTGTTCGGGGGGGGGGGGGCTACAAGTAGTGGTGTCCAGCTCGGGGGGGTTTTCCAGAAAGCAGGTTATGCTAACTCCCACGGTAGGTTTGAGGCTAAGGAAGTTGATAACCTCAGCTTTCAGTTCCAGAAATGGAGGTATGTTTCAGGGTAGGTCAAGTTACCATGGCAACTCGTGCTCTGAACATAACCTGGTCTGAAGCAGGTTTAGTTGAAGGTTAGTTTGTTTCAGAGAGGTGAAGCAGCATGGCCATTTGAAGATGATTTAGTGGATGAAGAAGCTCAGATAAGACTTTTTCCACCGTGAGAGGGTGATAAGACCACATATGGATGTTGGAAAGAGAAACTTTTTGGATCTAACTTTTTTGATCTAACTTAATTGTTTGCAAATTATTTGCTTAAGTTAAGATAAAATCCTTTTTTTAGTTAAGTCAGCTTAAAAATAACACATTATCAGACATTTATTTTACTTTCATTTACATTAATTCAATTAAGTGGGTGTAACTTTGGTGCTGCTGTTTGATGGGCACCTCAAGGGATTGTGGGATACCATTCCCTTTGCCTGTCAGGACGGATTTGGGTTTAAGTGTGGGTTTTTGATTAAATGTGTTTAGTTGTTTAGCTGTTTTACTGTTTGTCTAGTTATTTAGTTATTTGTCCAGTTATGTCTAATTCTTTCTGCACCATGAGTGAGATGGAGGAGAGGATGATGATGATATTTAGCAGACCTACACCACTGATTAGAGATTTAATGTTAAAGTCCGAGAAAAAGAAAATGACATCATGAATCTTACTCCAATTTAAAAAAAATCATTTTAATGTTATAAAAATGAGAATATCTGCAGGCTCAAACGTAGACATACGAGAGTTTAAGAAGTACAATAAACTAAGATAGAAAAACATTGAAGTAGTATGACATTTAGTTAGATAAATATGTAAATTTGTGTTGTAAAAAATATTGAGTTGGGTAGATGTAAGAAATTAGGCAGAACAATTTAACTCAGTAATTGAAATAATTCATTTAAGTTGGATAAGTTATATATATATATATATATATATATATAT
>CM074490.1:3192750-3274701 GCA_037389245.1 Oryzias sinensis
TTGGAGGGGAAACCACCCCCGAAGGGGGAGAGGGGCGTTTTTTTATATTTCAGCCAGAGTTCAGGGTTAAAGTCAGGGTAGTTTAAACATGCCTAGCTGCAGCTATTTTGGTTTCTGTGTTAACCCTTTAAGCCTTTAAGCGCATCTGTGATTGGTCAATTAGTAAGCAAGGCTGCAAACGCCCTTGACATCACGCCCAGTGATATTAGATATGATAGAAAATATGACTTTAACTCAAAATGTGTTGATCTGGAATCTGGAAAGAGCAACGTTTGAGAAGAATAAAATAAACTAACTTGAATGTGACAAGTAGGTTTACTTTACACACATTGGTCCTTCAGAGGCTCCTCCATAAAACAGTTGGAAGTTGTCATAGATCAGCAGCCACAGCAAAACAGGCTGCAGGAAATCGTAGTTGTCGACAGTGATTCAGTAGAAGTTGGGAACGAAATCCTCCTCCGATATCAAACAAGCTGAAATAATTAAATAATAGTCCAGATGCCTGGTAAATACAAAAAAAGGCCATTATTTTCCACATGTTCCTACGTTTGTTTTCGGGGGAGAAATGCTGCCGACTCAAGGAGGATGTCATGAAATGGGCGGCATCCACAAGGAGAGAAAGGCGGGGCCTCAGAGATAGTCTTCTTACTTCCTGGTAGGAAAATGAATATAAATAAATATTTTAAAAAATCCTTCTTTAGTGTGCCAAAGGTCATACATTAACATATATGGATATAGTTTCTGAAAGGCTTAAGAGAAGCATCATATAGGCAGGCTCCTTTTCGGGGCAACGAAAATGGCAAACAATATCACTATCCCTCCAGATTCCAGCTCAGACGAGAAAAAAACGTTCGTGGATCTATTTCAGTGTTTTTCAACCTTTTTTGAGCAACGGCACACTTTAACCTTGACAAAAATCCCGCGGCACACCACTATCCCAAAAAAAAGCAGAAACTCATAGTCTGTATTAATCTACAGCCCTCCCCCCCGCAATCTCACGTACATTTTTGTGATAATTGTGGCAGAAAAAGCTGGAAGCTGCAGCTGCTTTTTCTAAATGATGACATAAAAGTTAAGTCAGATGATTACAAACTGTTTGATGTGTGTTTGTTGTGGTATCAAGACGTTTAACAAGGACGACTCATTGTGACTGTCACTTTAACCCAATGCATCATGGGAGATGTAGTGTGAAAAGTGCCACAAAAGGGCAGAAAGACAAGCGTCTCTGAGCTTCATGGTTTTGTTCACTTTTTTGTGACACCGGACTCCGTGGAAAGCTACGCTAAAGACGAGCTTTAGCTGGTATTTTTGTTGGAACTGAGCGACTGTTTGAGCTAAATTGGAACAAGGAAGTGAAGACTTTAACCATTTATGATTGGTCAGACTGATGACGTGTGATTAAGCCTTCAAGAATGATTGGCGGAGACAGTTAAAGGGGCGGGACTTTTCCTCAAACAGCTGTTGCTGCAGCTAAATCGCGGTACCATCATTCTTATCAAAATGTGTTATTTTTCCGTCTGCTCCTGTTTAACAACAACAAAAACCTCTCAGAGATGCAGTTTCAATGTTAAAGTTTTAATGTATGTATATATAATGTATGTATATATATATGTAATTTTAAATAATACAACTTTATTTGTTCACATTTATTTTGTTTTTATATTATTCTATTTTCTTTGTATGATTGCAATGCTGCTATGGTAACGAGCATAAAGTATTCTGATATGTCCATCATCATAAAAATGCCACAAGAAGATATTAAAAACACAAACTATATATTTAGGAAGTTTGCTTAAAGAGACTATCGGACCCTCCTGAATCAGTCAGAAAAAGACGTATTCCTGGAAAGTCCTTTGAATAAACCTTTACAAAGAGTGTCCCATTATGAAGCCTGCTTCCTGCTGCCGCGCCCCCGTCACCTGGGTTAGGCGTCCTGACAATAAGGTTGACTGTGACAAAGACATTTGATCTTCATTACAAAGTGAGGATGGTCTTTCAGAATCTGTTATTCGTTTTTCTGATGAAAAAATATGTATTAAAAAAAAGCCCCTCTTGCCCTTCGTGGGGGGGTTTCTCACCCAAGCTCTGGGCCTTTACCGGGGGCCTGGGACCTTGAGGGTCCTGCAGTATCTAATAGCAACCGCTAAGATGCTGCGCAGGACCCTTTTATAATGAATAAGAAAATAAAAATGTAAAAAACAAGATGTTCTTCCTTTTTTCTGTTTTTAATTGGGACACAAATGAACCAATGATTTACGGATTTTCCAGGAACCTCAGTTTGTTCTGTTTGCTGTGGCACCCGAAGGTCTCTGACTGGATAATTGGGCAGACACTCTACCACAGGGCCAGACACTCTACCATAGGCCCTGTGGTAGAGTGTCCGCCCTGTGACTGGAAAGTCATGAGCTCAAATCCAGGGACACAATGCCTCCCTGTTTGACACTCGGCATCAAGGGGTTGGATTGGGGGGGGGCAATCCACCAAATAGTTCCAATGTCTGCAGCTCACCGCTCCCCCAACGCGGAACAAATTGCACAATTTGTTCTTTGGGGGTGGGACTTCAAATGACACGTGGATTTAGATCCCAACTTCTAACGGGACTTTAAATGACCAGCGCGCGAAAATCTTTACAGTCTTCAGGAAATGCGTCAACACTTTTAGCGAATAAACACGAATCACCAAACAGTTTTACTACATTTTACTAAGAAAAAAAAAAACAAAAAAAAAAAAACCTCTCTGAATGTGACAAACCATCAGGGCGAGGAGGGGTCTGCACCTGCTGCGCGTGCTTCTGCGCAGACGCAGTAGGAACGCCTCGGCTGTGCACTCGTCCAGCTCGACGCACGCGCTCAGGTATGACACCTGGATGGAAGCAGCTGGTTGCTGCTGTTCTGTTCTTCGGGGGGGGGGGGGGTTTAGGTGTAGAAGGTGATGACGTAGTCGGAGCGCGCGGAGCTGCGGTGAAGGGAGAAACTGTTGAATGGACAGCGACAAACGCAGCCGGGGAGCAGGGAGGAGGCCAAATCCCCCACACAAGCACGCACTCGCGTGCGCCTACGCATGCGCACGGCATCATCCGCCCACTGAGGCAGAGAACAATCAGCCCTCAGAGATAAATGCCTGAGTGACTCCTCCAGCTTCACCAGAACAAACATGCACATCCAGCCTTGGAGGAGCAGCAGGAGCAGTTGAGTGTGCCGTGACCCTTCACCTCCACGGAGTTTCAGACTGAATCTGAATGTTTCTGCTTATCTGTCTGATTGTTCTGGAGCTCCGGAGGAACCCGAAGAAGCAGAGTCTGCATCTTTTCCGCTGATTTATCTCCTTGAACTGAATGATGTGGACGTTTGTCCCTGCTTGCAGTCAGCATCTTTAGGTTTTTTTAAATCTGCGTTTCACCACAGACTGCAGATCCAACAGATCTGGCGTCATGAGGAAACTCATCTCCAAGTTCTCCTTCTTCTCGCAGATGATGAAGCCGATGCTGGAGAGAGCTGAGGAGCGCGTGATGCAGCAGAGCCACAGATGAGGACCGTTTTTCCCGTGTGCCGAGGAGGAGGAGGAGGCGATGAGGACGGGGAGCCCCACGGCCTCCGCGGCAGGATGAGGAGGATGCAGTGGCTGAAGGCCGCTCAGTGCGAGGGCGTCCACATGGACACGGAGCCCGGCGTGTGGCTCAGGAGCTTCCAGCTGCTGGACGCCAAACCCAAACCTGAAGTAAGATTTGAACGTTTCCGTCTGCCTCCTCCCTCCAGGGAGATGTCACTCAATCATCAGAATCAAACAGTTTGAAGACACAGAGGAGCTGAATCTTTGAAATCGTGCTGCTCGTCGGGACCCTTCAGCTGATCTTTGGCTCTCCATCGGCTCCTTCAGGCCGTTCCTCCTTTTGGTTTGGTCCGCTGTCATCAATGCCGTTAACTCGTGTTCTGTTCTCTGCTCTTCTTCGGCCCGGTTCTGTTCGCTGAAATGAGGAAAGGATCTGTTCTGTTTTCTCTAGCTGGTGATTTAACATAGTTGGTTGAATACTATAAAGCTCTAAAGTATTCAACCAACTGTTTTCCTGTTTCTCTTTCTTTATTCTAGTATCTTCCTCCAGCTTAACTAATTTATTTCAACATCCAACTATTCAAATGTTCAGCTCTTTCAGCTTTTTCCAGCTCTGACTTTTGCTCCTTCAAATCCTTGAACATTTCCAGATATTCCAGGATTTTTGCCTCCATTTAAATAAATGGGGGATCCTTGGAGCAGAAGCTCGCTGGTTCGATACCCGGCTCTGGCATTTTTCACAAACATATCTATTTTGTTATTGTGCTTTTATCACCTTATTTATGGTCAACTTTGATCATTTCTTTACCTATTTTGCCAATAAGGATCCTTTAAGTTTCATTTTCATTCAGTAATATAACATCAACCCTGCAGTTTCTTCTGGAAATGCAGCTCCTTCTAGTTGTCTTTAAATTGTTATTATTTTTGCCTTTTTTCTTAAAACAAAACCTATTTTAGCTAATAATACTATTTTCTAAAGCCAACTTCTAGCTGTTTTGGGGACATTTGTAGCTCTGTAAACCATTGCTCAGGTTTATTTGAGATCTTTTTTTGTCGGTGCTGAAGGTCATGTTGGTGACTCAAAGTTTCAGTATTTTTCTTCTTCAGTCCTGCTTCAGTCGTCAGCCTCTTTTTTAGTTCCTGCTTTAGTTTTCCAGACTTGAGGAGAAGTCTGAGAGCAAAATCATCTCGACCTTTGTGTTTCTGAAGAACAGGAGCCGCTCATTGTTTATTGTTCAGAAACGCCGCTGCAGCTCTCCCCGTGACTCAGCGGCTCATGATTCCACCTCAACAGCAGGAACATGAAGTCATTGTTTTCCCGCCATGTTATCAAGCGCTGACTTCATGCTGGAGGAAGGACTTTTTTCCGCAGCTGTCCTGAAGTCCCTCCAGACCTTTCTGAATTTTGATTGGACCTTTGGCAGAAGGCGCTCATCTGTTCAGCTGATCTAGCCGTTCTGGTGGTCTTCAGATGGACTGCCAGAGGGTTTCACAGACCGTTTAGTCAATGCAAAGCGAGCCCGTACCATGACCCTCACAACACCATGCTTGATTTTTTTTAATTGTTTTATTTTTCACTAGAAAAGCTTCTGTTTCTTCAGAAGCAACCTTCACAAATCATTTTCATTTTGTCCAGAATTCGATTTTTAAAAGTTAGATTTGTCTTTTTCTTCGTCTTCCCTTATTTTTGACAGTGTTATATTCACCTCAAGGGAACTCTGAAGAAGAAAAAGATTTCTTAAATACCTGAATACCTTAAATACCATAAACGTCCTGTTAAAATAAAAAAACGAATTTTACTCAATAACATTTATATTTTAAAGTGTTAAGATTCCGTCGTGTCAAACACCAGTTTGAGAACCAAACATCTCACAGATTGTTTGGACCCATCTTGGTAATTGACGCCTTGTTTTTTTTATTATTTTTTCTAACTTATCCTGTCCAACAGCTGAGCAAGCAGATCAGAGCTGAGTGCCGTTTGTATTGGACAGATTTTATTGTTACAATTGGGGTTTATGGATCTGCAGACAGACTGAGTGTATATTTGTATAAACCCCTTTTGTATTTGAGGCTGGGCTTTATTTATTCTTGGTTTATTAATTTTATTTATTGACTTCTTGGTTGTTTTTTCACATACCTGACATGTTTGGACGGTCGTCTTCCGTCTTCGTCATCGCCGTCATCAGATGGTAGTGATGTGACGTATACAAACACGCTTTCCGATCTCCGCCGCCTCCATGATCCATCTGCGGTGTCTGTTGTCTTCACAACAGGAAAAGCTCAACCCGTGTCTGATAACAGAAGAAGTCAGATAATAATACAGAAACTATGAACTTTATTGCAGTCATCTTGGTCATAAATACGCAGGTATTTGGGTTTCTTCTGGTCAGAGCTGATGGATCTTCTGGTTTTGTCTTTCATGAACGCTCCAGTGTTCTCACGTTGACTCATTATTCTCAGGCTTTTCCTCCGGGAATCTCCATCATTGTTTTCATTTAGAACGTCCTGGAGGAAAAGTTCTTTGGAAAAACTCTCAGATTTCAGTCTGATCTTTTTCTAGCAAAGAAAACAACACTTTGATAAGATCTTTTCTGTTAAAAAGCTTCGTTTTGATATTTCAGTGGCGCTCTTTTGTTCCTGTCGCCTCATCACCCATCCATGCGTCTAATAGAGACTAATTGAAGTTTCTCCTTTTGTTACTGAACTGCTGAGGGCAAATGTGTAAGAAGACAAAGACTCATTAGATGAAGAAAAAGACCATTGTGGGCTCAATGAGGGCAGAAAAAAATGACCCAAATGTTCAGAGAGTTCATGGGTCTGCAATGTGAGGCTCTGGAGCCACATGGGGGTCTTTTGCAACTTTGTTGGTACTCTTACCCCTCTATAGTGGCTCTTTTGCCCCTCTATCATAATTCTCTTACCCCTCCAGTGTGTCTCTCTTACCCCACTACTGTGGCTTTTTTATTCTGTCCTTTCAAGCGTGACCGGATTATAAGGTCGGCTTTCCAGTTTTGAAAATAACCAAAGAATTTTAAAAGATAAAAATGAGACAGTAACTCATTTAAGCCCCGATTAGATTTTTGTTTGTTAGGTTTACAGTCAATGGCAAATAAATGTTAAAAATGAATTCGTATTACAAAAAAAGGTCTGTCTCTCTTTATGTATTATTCATTTATTGTTAATTTTGTATTTTTGTAATAACAACAACATAGATGCAAAGCAGCCCCGTTCTTTTCTTTAGGGTGAACTTATTAAGTTAGACTTTGTGGCTCTGAAATGACTCTGTAGGGGTTAAAGGTCACCGATCCCTGGGCTAGACTCACTTAAAAAATATTTAAAATGTATTTAAAAGATTTTTCAAAAAGTTTCATTTAATTTAAAGTCTTAATAAACTTTATGGAATACACAAAGATTTAAAATGTGTATATTTAGTGAGAGAGCAGAACGATCCCCTGGTTCTTTTTTTGTGTTAAAGTTATCTTTTTCTCAGAAGCTGAAATAAATCTAATTATTTTCTGAGTTTATGTCGATCTATTTATAGATCAGGTCAAAATAGCCGCGTGCTGTTTCTGTTTGTTTTCATTGAAGTGAGTTTGTCTCGTGACTGAAACCAGCTCTGGATGGAATGAGGACCGGGAGGTCGGACCCGTTTTTCGGGAGCCATGACGTCATTCTTCCCTGAACGACGGTTCGCTGCTGAGCTGGACTTTTTCATGACGTCACGGATTTGTTCTGCAGACTCCGGGGACGTTCGGTGAAAACCGGGAGTTTTCTGCGGGAGGAGCCTCTCTGTGACACCGGCCTCACCTGTGCTCCTTCTACCGGAGGCGCGCGCGCGCGCACGGTCTCACGTAGACGAGAGCTGCGATGCTGGGCGGGGCTTCTTCTGTCAACACAATGTAAACGCGCGCGCACCGATCATCAGCTGTTAGCCCGTGCACTCTATCGCTCCGCGGCGGGACCAATGAGCATGCAGCTGGCTGTTGGCTCCGCCCCCTCAGCCTCCTCCGGCCTGTCGTCCTCGCCCCGTCAACCCCCCCGCCTCCTCCTCCCGCGGTCAGACCGTCGCCGTGCAGCGCGAAAGGCGGACGGTGTTTGGAGAATTCTCCGGTTTTTGAACAATGAGTCTCCCAGCGGAGCGGCTCAGGCCGCAATTAACGCCCTAATTATCGGAACCCCCACCCCCCTTCCCCTCAAGACGGCTTCGTTCACGTCCGCAGGAGAGATGGGGAAGTGGGACTTCAGCATGGTAGGTTCCCGTTTCTGTCCGGTTTCTTCTGGCGTCCTCAGCCGTGACGCAGGTGACCGACCACCTGCAGGAGGCTGAGAGCTCCTCGTTTACAGCCGGGAGCTCAGCTGGTGTTTGGCTCAGCTGTGGTTCCAAAATGCATCTCCTATAATAAATGTAATATATGAGGCTGATTTAGTGATGAATGATGGGAAAAGTTGTCTGAAGCTGCTGCTCTCATGAGTGTTCAACTATCATTTCTGAAAATGAAGACAAACAGAGTCCAGGTTCAACCTGTCCCGTCTGTCCAATTATTAATAGAAAAACTGATTTTATGAGTAGATTTCTTTGGGTCTTTAGAAACTGATTTATCAAAAAATAATAATAATAATAATCTTCACCAAACTGTTTAAAGATTCAGAAAAGTACAAGTATTCAAATAGGATTTAAAAAACGTTAATATCTAAATATGTAACCAGTAAAGCGATGCAAGTTTGCTAGATGTGTGTCTATAATAAGTATAGGAACAAAGTAAGTTAACAAAAGACAAAGTTATTACATAACAAAAGGGAAATTCTTTGCAGAAACAGGTCTTTGTTACTTGGAAAACGTCTCTCCACAGTTTGAATCTTATTGACTGAGAAACCTTTAAGATGAAGAGGTAAAGGTTGATCTGGAGGAAGGACGGCGGCATTTTAGCTTCCTTATGGCGTTCCAGCAGACGGGGGGGTTTACCGAGTTTGTTGGACCAGGCGTCAGGGATTTCTGCAAAGTTGTGGGTTTTTTTCTTGATCCACGGAAACCGAGGTGCCCAAAAACCTGCAGAAAAAGATTCTTTTTTTTCCTTTTTGTGTGACTGACGTAAAATCCTGACGTCTGCGGATGTAGATTACATAAAGATGCAGCCATGTATGGACTCATGCGTCCATTTTCCGCAGACGTGATCCGTTTTCTGGTCATAGGCTTCAGTTTCCTGCTCCTGCTGATCAACCAGTGGTTTTATTTTTACAGATGATGTCAGCCATCTTTCAACCTTTGACCTCTCAAACACTTAATGACTTCCACAAACACCAGTTCTGGCTTCTTTTTTTTCTGTTGATGGAGATTTATTCAGATCCTCGTGAATCAGGAGCAGATGAAAAAATGCCGCTCTGCAGAAACGATGCTCTGGAAAACGACCCGGGTGTTTAGTTTCCTCTTAAAAACGGCGGCGTCAGGATTAAAAGACGGCTGGGGACTCTTTGAGGACGGATCTGGAGGTCGGGGTGGGACTTTGACCATGTGATCGCTGTGAACATCCGTTCTTTCTGTCAGTCGCCCGCTGCAGTCGTCATGTTTTCTCGTGCGAGTCATGGTGGGTGTTCCATTCTCGCCCCGCAGGACCCCGTGCAGGAGTGGGTCGACACGGAGGAGGGAGACGCGGTGTTCGGCGTCACCCTGCGCAGGGAGCCCGTCCCGCCGGGCGCCGACCCCGCGGAGCCTTCGTCGTCCCCTTTCAGCTGCGTCCAGTACCACGCCGTCAAGGTGCGCAGGTTGAAGGCCGGCACGCTGGGGCGCCTGGTCGCCCACCTGCTGGACCCCGAGAGCCGCGAGGCGGACTTCATCCACGTCTTCCTGTCCACGTACAGGGCCTTCACCTCGCCCAGGACGCTGGTGGAGCTGCTGTTTCAGAGGTGAGAGGCAGTCGGCCACGCATGAGCTTATTGTTTCTGCTTGACTTAGAAAGCTCTTTGTTTAGCACAAAACAGACGCAGCCTGACATTTTCAGAACCCCCCCCCTGAAAGCGAATCCCGTCTGCAGCGGCGGCTGTGAAATGACGTTCCTGCTGCTCTGCTTTCCTCTAAAGCCTTTATTCTCTCGGGACAATGGCTGTTGGCTGTCCTTATCAGGACTCTGCCCGATTTTGGCCTTCGGCGTGTTCTACTTTCTCAAGTCGTCACGGCACAGGTGAACGGCGGCGTCACGCCATGCCACACGCACTCACGCCATTTTTCAAAGGAGGAAGAAGTCTAAACGTCTTCTCTCAGATTCTGGGACGTGAGGCAGCTTCTGTTCCATTCCTGACAGCGGGACACGCCCAGCAGAGGAACTCGCCGCCAGTTTCACTCAAGACTCACCTTTGGAATGTTCTGAAGCTGCCGCTTTGTTCCGAGGCGCAGAGGTCAGGGGTCAGGGGCAGACTGGGAAAGGCTTTCCTTCCTCTGAACTTCAGGGTTCCACCTTGCACTCTGCAGGAAGGTCCTCCTTCTTGCCGCCATTTAGCTCCCAGCTGCAGCGTTTCTGCCCACAGGAAAGACTTCAGATGCAGTTTGTGATGATGTCGCTCATCCCTGAGATGTGCCGCGGGGTGGGCGGGGTCTCTGTTTGCTCTCTGGTACCAAGGCCGGCGTGGATCTCGCAGGACATTTTGCACAGGAAGACGAGCTCAGATCTGTGACGTTCACAGGATGCCTTCTGTCATCGCGCGGCTAAAATATCGACTCGATGATCGGTGAATGTTGACGCGTCCGTGTCTTCCTGTTTCCTCTGCAGAGACGTGACCTTCTCCAACCTGGAAAACGCCGTCAGCTCTTGCAGGTGAGCGGATGTTTGAACTCTTGCTCCGCGCAGGAGCAGATGTTTCTGCTTTCCCCTTGACCGCCTTTCCTCCGGTTTTTCCCCCGCAGTCCGCTGCTGCCGGTGGTGCGCCTGTGGCTGGACGAGTACAGCAAGGACTTCCAGGAGCCGCCGGACTTCCCGGCCCTGCGGCTCCTCTGCGCCCACCTGCAAGGCCGCCTCTGCTTCAGACGCCTGGCCCAGAAGGCCGAGGTCCTGCTCAAGCGGCTGCAGCAGCAAGGTAGCCTCAGATCCCACCTCAGGATTCATGTTTAGTGGGGGGGTCCGCCCACTCTCCGTGTCTGATTACAGGGACGCTTTTATTTGACAGATTGCAAACAGTCAGACGGCCACGAGTCTTCAGAGGATGAAGGACAGATTTCTGGCAAACACGACTTCATGGACTTCTCTGTGAGAGAGGTGGCGGAGCAGCTGACCCGGCTGGACGCCGTAGGTTTCCGTTCGGAACATCTTTTCTGTTGGGGGAGGGCTCCTCTTTAACGCCGCTTCTCCTCAGGAGCTGTTCGTCCGCGTCGTTCCCTTCCACTGCCTGGGCTGCGTCTGGTCCCAGCGAGACAAGAAGCAGAACCGACAGCAGGCGCCGTCGGTGCGCGCCACCATCTCCCAGTTCAACGCCGTCACCAACCGGGTGATCACCTCCCTCCTCTGCCCGTCCTCCCCCAGCCCTTCCACTTCCTCCCCCATTTCCTCCCCCTGCCCCGCCTCCACCTTCCTGTACCCTCCCTCTGAGCCGAGCTCGCCTCACTGTCCGCACAGCAGCCCCGCCCACCGAGCACGCATCATTGAGAGGTGGATAACCGTCGCACAGGTGGGTGAGAGTCCGAACTCCCTGGAGGTTGCAGTCGGACATGGCGGCTACGCTAACGGGCCGCACGCGTCTCCGCAGGAATGCAGACAGCTGAAGAACTTCTCCTCCTTACGGGCCATCCTGTCTGCTCTGCAGTCCAACGCCGTCTACCGCCTGAGAAAGACCTGGGCCGCCGTGAGCAGGTGAGCAAACCGCCGTCCCGACCGTGTCACTCTGAACCTTCAGGGATTTCACCGCCTCTTTCCGTTCCAGAGAAAGCATGAGCGTCTTTGAGCACCTGTGCGAGACCTTCCCCGACGAGAACTGCGTGCTGACCAGCAGAGAAGTCCTGGAGGTAACCACGAGTCTGAGCCCTAACGCCGCCCCACACGAGCCGAAAAAGAAAACCGCACCTGTTTTAACCAGAACCAAACCAGAAGAGATGATTTATCCTGAGGGCACCACATAGCACCGCACTATATAGGTTTTTTAGAAGTTAGCGGTTGGGACGGGAATTTGGACAAACTACGGTGGCCCTGAAGGGCAAATCCTACCAAAAGATCATTGTCAGTTAAAAACAAACAAGTATCTAAGAAAAGAACCTTTGATTGAAATGATGGACAGGCGTCATCCAGTCAGCGACGTCCCACAGTTCCAGTAACTTTTCATTTTTGGTTTTCTGGAAATTCTTCTTGTTTTCTGAAATGTTTTTTGTTCATTTTGTTTTTTTCTTTTCACGCTTTGGTCTCTAGAATTCTGTTTCGTTTTCAAAAAAGCAAAGCTGTTTGTTTTCCTCTTTTAATTGCCGTTGTGATCGTTAAAATGTGTTTGCGTCCAGTGATTTGTCCTTCAAGGCCACCGTAGGCGACTGTCGGTTTGTTCCTGCAGAACTCTCCTTTAATGACAAAAAAAATAACCCGTAAATCTTTGTATTTGTCCAATCTGGATACATCACTCCTAACATTTCACTAAAATCACTTCAAGATGTCAATATGAAACAAAACCCAAACGAAAACCAGAATCCGTTGACATTTCCTTCATTAACCATAAATCCTGGTTTGCGTGTTGGAGACAAACTCTGATGACGGCCGTCATCATCAACAACCTGCTGAGCAGAAAATAAGGTGAGACGCTCCTGGCTGAGGCCACTGAGCCGCAAACAAACAGAGTGGCGTGTTTCCTGGCAACGCTCCGCCAGCGAGCACGCCCTGTCCTTGCAGCGCAGGATGACTCCTGGGAGGAGTTATGCAACTCGCCGCTTTCTCGCTTTGACAGCCTGACTCTGTCTGCAGGATGGGAGTCACCCCGACGGCATCAGCCCCCCTCGGGTGTGCCCGGAGTCCAGACACACGGTGAGGGGCGCACGCCGTCACCGTTTGCCTCCTGACCCTAAGCTTTAGGCGCACCAAACTGTCGGATGTGCGTTTCTCTCTTTAGGAAGATTTCCGTTCGGTTTTGTTTTAGGGGGACTTTTCTCTCAGTTGATTGGTTTACAGAGTGTGGGCGGGGCATGTTCCATGCTGTCATAGATCATAGATGCGGACGGTGTTTTCACAGATGAGAACGGTTTGATGAACAGTGTGAGATGATTGATTCCTGTCCTCAGAGCTTCAGCGGGGGCATGGTTCCTTACCTGGGCACCTACCTGACCGTCCTCACCATGCTGGACACGGCGCTGCCCGACACCCTGGAGGTGATGCCTCTGCCCCCCTCCCTGAACTTCTCAGTCAATTCCCGCTCTGGTGTAACACCGGTTGTCTTTCTTTCCTTCCTGAACAGGGCGGCCTGATCAACTTTGAGAAACGCAGGCGGGTGAGTGTCGCCCTCTTGTGGCCGCTTGGCGGCACCACATGGTTTTTGAAATGCAAGGAATGACATATTTTGCATCTTTTGCAGGAGTTTGAGATTCTGTCACAGATCCGGCAGCTTCAGGCTTTCTGCTCTCAGTACAGCCTTGCTGTGAACCGCCACGTCAGCGCGTGGCTGCAGGCGCCGCTGCTGCTCACGGACCAGAAGAGGTACTCCAATGTTCCTGCTCCTTTTTTCTAGACCTGAGCCAGTTCAAGATCAACTGTAAAAAAAATGTTTCAAAATTAACCTTTTGACCCCCCCACCTCGGAGGCACGTTCACCTTGGGAGTGGGGGGGTCATCTGGACCCCACAAGATAGCACAAGGGCTAAAAGCTGTTAAATAAATTTTAAATGTGATTTAATAGCTTTTAGGCAATTTAAAGTTCCTCCCATTATCTGATGATAACATTACATAACTTTGCATCGCTGAAACTACTGGAAATTAAAAGTTGACTTTTGGGCTTCCATGTGAGAGGTATGCCATTACTTTTCATTCAAAAGCTCTAAAAGTTCAACAATATTTCATTTTTTATTGATCTTTTTGCCCCAGGAAATGAACAGACCAAGCTACTACCCATGATTCCTGAAAACAAGGGCCTGTTTCTTCTACAGCAGGGGTGGGCAATTATTTTAACTCGCATTGAGCCACATTGCGTTCTAAAATTGGATAAAAGGGTCGGACCACGGGAAGATGCGTGGAGTGAGAATGATATAACGTGGAATGTAGATGAAAACATTTGCATTGAAAATGATATTTTAAAACAGAGTTTTTAGGTTAAAACTTTTGTTCCCATTTTAGATCATTTTTTTATTCTGAAGCCCTTTGGTACCTTGAAGGAGTTGTAAAGTGCTATTTAAAAAAAGTTTCATTCATTCATGATCCTTTTAATAAAATAAATAACATTATTTATGAAATAAAGCAATGACCAAATACCACTCTAAGAATTTTAAAGACAAAAATAATAATTAAAAAAAATAGTGGATCCTCTCCTGTCTTAATCCTAATAAAGACTTGGAGGCTGCTGTTCCTCATGCCGTCTCAGTTTGCACTAAAACTGAGCAGCTGTGTTCTGCACGTCTGTTTCTCATCCAGTAATAATGAAAAAGCACATTTCTACGTCTTCTGCTGCAGCTACGCATATTTCTGTGTTACCTTTTCACCAGGACAGAGTTCCCTCGTTTACTGCAGGAGTTACGTTCTAAAAATAACTGTGATCGGTGAAATCCATGGAGTCTGATTACAGACGTTTATGGCAGTAAAACCCCTCACTGCCTAAATACACTTTTCTCAGACAGACGTGAACATTTTCACACTTTTTTCTCTTGTTTAAATTCTCAAACCTTCATAGAAATTTAGTCCAGGATCTTAGAATGAAAACAAAGATCTGATCGATCAAAGATTTCTGATCTGAAGAGCTCCTCGTTTCTACACGGGAGACACGGCACGGACTGAGGAGATTGATTGACAAGGTCTCCAGCCAATCAGGACACAGAACAGGGTGCTGTTTAAAAAAGCAGCATAATCGTTCTAAAAGAATGGGCTAAACCGGGAAAGATGAACTGCGACGTGGAAAGGAAAGACTGTCTTCTGTTCTGTTTGACAGAGATTTTTAGAGGGTTTCAGATCGGGACACAGACTGCAGAAGGGGGGAATAAAATATCATGTCTTGATCGTGTGGCCAGATTAAAAAACAAAAAACACAGGTTTCTGATATTGTTCAGTGAGGCGGGCCAGGTCCAGCCCGCGGGCCGTAGTTTGCCCACCCCTGTTCGGAAGTTCTCCAAGCTCCGCCCACTGTTCATTGAAAATAGACTTGTCTTTGCTGATGGAAGGCTTTTGTTCTAATAGCGGACAGAATGGCAAACAAATGCGTGAAAAGATCTAATGCACTCTAGAACTAGAGCAGATGAAAGAAAATAAACATTTTGCTCACATTAATGGTTCCTTATAATAATATTCAAAGTCTTTCAATATTTAATGCTGCCGTGTGGGGATTTATAGAGCGTCTGAACAGCTGGATTCATGAAACCTAAAGGTACATCCATATGTAAACTGTTTGGACTTTGATAGCAACAGCTTCAACATGATTGCAGTGTCTGATGAAGTCCTGCCGCTCTGCAGAAACTGTCCTAGAAAACGATGCTGGTGTTCAGATTTTAGATGGATGGACAGTCGTGGGATTCAGAGGATGAAGGTTTTGTTTGTTTGTTTCCTCTTCAGTTACGAGCTGTCCCGCAAGCTGGAGCCCCCGGTGGACCCCTGCCCCTCCTCCCCCAGCTCATGGAGCAGTCGTCTCCTCGCCAAGAAGCTCGGCATGTAGGTTCTGGAGACTTCCAGCCAACATTTCTGCACAGCCTTTGGTTCTTGGCTCATGACTGCATGAGTGCTCAGCCATTCTGTTTGTCATGTGGGGGTGTGACGATTCATTTGTGGTTGCTGATACGATTCATAGTCGATTAGTTCATTCTGAACGATCCGATCCTCTGTCCTAAAGTGGATCCAGATCCTCTGCCCTAAAGTGGATCCAGATCCTCTGTCCTAAAGTGGATCCAGATCCTCTGTCCTAAAGTGGATCCAGATCCTCTTCATCCAAACTTCCAGACAGAAATTCCTGCTCCTGAACAGTTTTCCAGATTCTTGGATTTCTTCCAGATCAAGTTATTGAAATCTGTGTCCAAACAAACCAGTAAACTAGAATGAATGTCAAATCCATTCACATGTTAGTTTCCTAAAGTTCACCACTGTTGTTTTTCACATCCAGAGAATCCAAAGGGAACATTCTTACAACATTCTAGACCCTGGATGGTCACATGACTTTATTCACAGTCTGTCCACACATTGGACTGGAATGACGGACTGATCCGTGTTGATAACATCACATGTGTGTCATCTGCTGTGATTGGTCGGTTTTACCTTATAGTCAGATAAACCCAGTGTTTCCATCCAAATGATATTTTCCAAGATCGATGATCGATTATTTCATTTAGAAACACATTTTTAATGGTAAAGTTGGACTTCGATTAACATTTTCTCAACTCAACTTTATTTATAAAGCACTTTAAACAGAACAAGGTTCACCAAAGTGCTGAACAACACAAAAATTAATAAAAGCACATGACAATATAAAGCGTAAAACACATAAAATAGGTCCAGATTCCAACTTAGTTAAAAGCCAAAGTTAAAAAATATGTATTAAGAGCAGATTTAAAAATAATAAGTGAGTCTATCTGTCTGAGGTACAGCGGCAATTCTTTCCAGATTTTTGGTGCGAAGACTGAGAAGGCTCGGTCACCTCTCCGTTTTCTCCTGGTCTCCTGGTTGACCTAAGGGAGCGGGGGGGGGGGGGGTGCACCTGAATCAGGTCAGACAGATATTTTGGAGCAAGTTCATGGAGACATTTAATAACAAACCGGAGAATTTTAAAATCAATGCGTAAGTGAACTGGGAGCCAATGAAGAGATGCTAAAATGGGAGTGATATGTTCTTGTTTCCGTGTACCGGTTAGAAGACGGGCAGCAGCATTTTGGACTAACTGCAATCGAGCAAGTAATTTCTGGGAAAGCCCAACATAGAGAGCATTACAGTAGTCCAAACGTGTTGAAATAAAAGCATGGATTAAAATCTCAAAGTCATTGCCAGAGACAATCAGGCTGGTTGCATCCATTGATGGTTAGACCCCCCCACTGTCGTAGCATTTTAGACCTGACTCCGTTCACCTGAGATGACCTCCGTGGTTCACGTGGGGAACCTGTTTTCCTTAGGCTGCGGACGTCCAGCGAGAGCTCACTCGCCAAGACTCACGCCGATCGGATCAGCGTGTCGTCGTCCGGCTCCAGCAGCTCCGACATGGAGGACCTTCCTGCTCCCCATCCCTCCCCCGTCAGACTCAAATTCAAGGTGAGCGTGCCGACCGGCTGCCGGCGGCCGTGGTCGTCCCGTCTGACGATGCTCATGACCTCCGCCCTCTCTCCAGTCGCTCTCGGGCTCTCTCCACAACGTGGCGGAGGATCTCTCCTCCTTGTCCTCGTCTTTGTCGGCCAGCCTCTCCGGCTCGTCCTGCAGCTCCTCGCAGCCGGACCTCACCTCCTCCTCCTCCTTGCTGCTCAGCCCGGAGTCTGTGCGGCCCCCCCACTCCTGTCCTCAGCCTCCGCAGCCCGTCTACAACAAGCAGATCTCGGATCAGTGCATCATCAGGGTCACCGTGGAGAGCGTCAGCAACGGCAACGTCTACAAGAGCATCCTGGTAAGTTCTGCAGGGACCAGCGGAGAGCCTCCTCTCTGCAGGCGGCTCGGTCGGCGCCGTCTGAGGGGGGAGGCCAGCTCAGCGGGCTTTCAGTCTGACTCGGACTCGTGTGGCTTCCTCCTCAGCTGTCCAGTCAGGACCACACGCCGCAGGTGATCCAGAGGGCTCTGGAAAAGCACAACATGGACGATTCCAGCAGCGGTGACTTCAGCCTCTTACAGAAGCTCAACCACGGCAAAGGTAGATCCGGATTCACGAGTAGGGCTCTAGATCAGAACTCAGCTGGGGATTGAATGGATCCATGCGCAGAATTCCCACATCAAACCACAATTTTTACTATTGAATAATGTCTGAATGGCTCCAATAGGTTTGTCTTTTTACTGGACACGAAGAAATTAAAATAATGTCTATTTAATCCCCATTGTTTATACAATTATTTAGAATAAATCATAATAGATGAAAGCCCAAAGATTTAGAAAGAAAGAAGTGGTATTTATCACAGAAAACAATGATTTCTGCCAACTTCCTGGTTAACCTCAACAGAAAACCAAACTAAAACGTCAATCCTGAAAGTGTTATCCATAGTTGTTTCCATCCTCCTCGTTCCTAATTTTCAATTCATGATAATTATTTTAAATCAAATTATTGACTATATTTAAAACAAAATTGATTTTTTGACTAACTTGAGTTGCATTTTTTTATTTACCAAAAACATTTACCGGTAATACTTTTTATTTTTACCGACACTTTACTTTGAAGTTTTATCAGCCTCCGGTGACAGTACTGCATTTGGTTAGTTTATTTTATAAGCTTAAAATCAGGGGCGGCACTACAGGGGGGCAAGGGGGGGGGGGGGCAGCTGCCCTCTATATTTATCAGAAACTGTAAACGGGCGATCTCAGACGCCACAAAGATTTTTCTGCAACAGTCTTCGGAGACTCGCTACATCCCTGCTCTGAAGGTCGATGCTCTCTTAACCCATAACCCGTCAGACTCCATCGGCGCTCGAACCCTTGGAAAACTTTTCGGAGAAAATGCTGGGACTGAATTCAGAAACGCGCAGCTCAAAGAGCTTTTCAGAGATGAAACCATCCAGGCTGCAGTGGTTCATCCAGATCCAGAACACTGAGGTTGGGAATCGGCGCTTAATAAACAGAGTTTTTGATTCAGATGTGCTTTGCAGGATTCTGACAATCCAGTGCAGAAAATACATGAAATGGTGAGAGTTCAGCATTTTGAAGAAAAGGCAGCAGCAAAGAGCGACACTTAGAGCTGAACGTCTGCTTCCATCCGTCTGCAGGTCTGACTCTGACTGACTGCATCCTCTTTCTGTCCTCCTCAGAACTGCACATACCCGACAAGGCCAACGTCTTTTATGCCATGTGCACCTCTGCCAACTACGACTTTGTGCTGCGTCCGCGCTGGAGGAGCCACCGGGGCCACAGGAGGCTTTTGGGCTCCACCTGCAGTCCCGGAGCTCAGGCCAGGAGCCGCCTCATCAAATGAAGAAAAGAAAAAAAACTTTTTGGGAGAAAAGTTTGCTGCTTTTGTCTCGTGGTGCCGTCGGCGTCTACACACTGCAGCGGAAGTCCTGCTTGGGGGGCCGCGCTCATGCACGTGAGGAAACCCAGGGGACTGGGGGCCACTGCTTCAGTTTACAGGCAGCTGAACTGCAGCCAGTGAAGCTGGGAAGGAACGGGGCGGCGGCGGACGTGTTGGCAGTCGCTCCGCTCAGATCAAACGTGAACTCTGCCTGATGCAGAAATGTTGCTTGAACGTTCAAAATAAGTGTTTACTTTTAATGAAGGGTTAAAGATTTTAAAATAGCACTTTTATGATTTATTTATTGCACATCAGTATTGATGAGGCGACGTGTTTGTTTGCGGCCTGGTCCTCATTCCTCCTCCTAGTTTAGCGTCAGAAACGGAGGCTGCTTCTCCTCAGGACACCGATGCTCCGCATGGAGACATCCAGACCGGTCTTTTACAGATTCTGTGGTTCTGCTACAGCTGGGAGATCCAAAAGCAGAAACCTCCCAGAACCTCAAAGGGGGTTGGACCAGAAGGGCGGCAGCACTTTGACCTTAAAGTCTGGGTTCCCGTCCTCGCTCGTGTTTACACAGGACCTCAGAGTTCTCTTCTTTCCTGTTTCCTGTCGCAGGAAAACCCAAGCACTTTGTCTTTTAATTGCATTTCCCTTTCTGTTAGTCAGCGGTTCCACTCTCCATCGGCTCTGGATCGATTCCAAACGATGACTTTCATCCTAAACCTGTGAGCCCTGAAGAAACCATTGTTTTAAACTTTGTTCGTCAAGTCCAGACTGTATCGGTTTAAATGAAGGGAGTAGATTCTTGTCTGTGATGCTGGTAGACTCGCGTTCTCGCTCGAGTTCCTGCTCTAGTATGTGAGCGGGTTGGACGGCGGAGGGCGACAGTCGCCCGCTGTCGTGACGCGGGGTGCCAGCGGCGCCACTGTGAAGGAGACGGAAGCCATCTGAATGTGAAACGAGGCGTCTCTGCGTGTGAAGATGTGAGATCCTCCTCAGAACTACCAAACTACATTTGGAAATCAAACTTCTCAGAAAATTGCTCCAAAGGCTGTCCCGGGATTTAACGGAAGGAAATCCGGACGCCTCTGCTCGCTCCTCGTCTGTCATTTCTGTTCCACTTTTGTATTCTAACGTTTCATTCCTGTAGATATTTTTAAACAAAAGCATTTACTGTATATACATAAATATATATTTTAATATCAACTAATATGGCATTTGTTTCTTTGTACATTTACAGATTGTAGTTGTTTTCCTCATGACTGACTTAAAGCAGAAGATCTGAAGCAATATTTTGTTCATATGCACGTTTATTTGTTCAGTCTGTTTATCATAAAGTTGTTGAGTTTTGTGTTAGGATATGTCCAAGTGTTAAAGTTCTCTCTCTCTTTCTGTTGCTTATAAAGATTTTAAATTAAAATTCTCATAATAAAGCTTCATTGAAATGCTCTGGCGTCATTGTTCGATGCTTTTCTGTGGAAATCGGTTCCAAACAGAAGCAGAATCAGGACTTTGACGGAGTTCAGACTCTGCTTCAGCGCAAAAGCAGCAATGAATTTTGGTTGAATCCCAGTTCCAGCAGCGGGAGCAGAAACATCAGCTGAGGCTCAGCAGGGAACCAGAGATCAACATGAACATTCAGAGGAGACTTTGGTGTGAAACCAGTCTCTGCAACTGTCATCCAAATCATAGTAAGAGGACTTGTGCTGCCAGAGAACAAACCTGCTGCTTTTGTTTTAAATCAATCTTGTTACACTTTAACAGAAGTGGATGACTGAGTTCTGTGGTTTGGATTCTTTGCCTAAAAAGACATTTAACTGGCTTTTTTTTCTTTATTCACTATTCGCTCATCTTAAACTGACTATTGGTCTGTTGCACCTCCCTGATGGCAGGCTTTGCTTCATTATACTGTCTCATGCCTGCACTTCCTCCTCCACCTCCCTGATGAAGCAGAGCTGGGAGGGAACTGTCAGGTTCAGGCGTCAGTAAAGCCCAGAGACGGGTGAAGCTGGAAAATGTTCCAGAAATGATCTCCAAAAATGTGGAGAGTTCTGAAAGTCCATCCTTTTTGTCACTCGAATTGAGAATTCAGGTTTTATCAGGTCATCCGGCTCAAATGCTTTAGGGAGTCGACGGTTAGAAATGACCAGGTTTTTACACAAATGTCGCACTAAAGGAAATTCTTTATTCCTTTTGGGGATTTACGCAGTTTTTGTTGGCCGTTACAAACTTCTGTTACCGATTCTTGATGTCTGAATAGGGAAAGAATACATTCATGAACTGTACTTTTGGTTGGAAAAAGCTGAGACGCTCATTAGATCCTCAGAAGTGTCTCATCAGGAGAAAGTGAGAAGATCCAGGAGTTCTGCTTTGAACCACTAGGTGGTGGTAGAGGAGTGCAGTTATTTGCTCTGTTGGATTTCTACACAATCAAAAATTCATTTAAAAAAAAAAACAGAGCAAAAAAAATGTTTGTTTGAGATAAAATCCGAAGAATGTCAACCCGATTGTGAGTTTAGTGGAAACGTCAGAACAGAGGAGGTGCAGAAGGCAGTGAGGGGGTCAACGAGGACGCCGCCCTCCCCCCTCAGAGCAGAGCGGAGGGTCAAAGGCCACAGGTGGCAGGTGTTTGTTTGCCGTCAGCTGGAGCGGGGGCCCTGTTTTTCTGAGCGGTTCCTCTCCTCTCTGCTAATCTACCCGTCTGTCCGGCTCTGCGGTGAAAAACAAACAGAACTGCGGTCACGTTTACGCCAGAGGCCAACTTCTACAGCACCTGAACTCACTCAGCGGCGGCTCAGGAGAGTACAGAGCAACAACACGTTTTTGGAAAATGGGCAAAATCTGTCACAAACACCATAAAAACCAGGAACTCAGTGGGTAGCTTTAAAAAAACACATTTCTGCTGAGGTGTTGTTCCCATGTTCCTGTTTTGCTCCTCGGACCAGCCGAACTTCAGACAACGGCCCACCCTGTTTGGGCCCTGAACCCTCCACAGGAACAGACACATGAAGAGGAGCAGCCACGGCGACCCTAGGCAGGAAGAGACACATGAAGATGAGCGGCCCCGACGACCCTCCACAGGAACAGACACATGAAGAGGAGTGGCCCCGGTGACCCTCCACAGGAAGAGACACATGAAGAGGAGTGGCCCCAGCGACCCTCCACAGGAAACACATGAAGAGGAGCGCCACGGCACTTCTCCACAGGAAGACACATGAAGAGGAGCGCTCGCACCCTCCACAGAACAGACACATGAAGAGGAGTGGGCCTCGGCAACTTCCACAGGAACACACATGAAGAGGAGCAAGCCGCGACCCTCCCACAGGAACAGACACAGGAAGAGGAGCTAGCCCCTGCACTCCAGCACAGGAACAGACACATGAAGAGGAGTGGCCCCTGCCACCCTCCACAGAAGAAACATGAAGAGGAGTGGCCTCAGTGACCCTCCACAGGAACAGACACATGAAGAGGAGTGGCCCTGTGACCCTCCACAGGAACAGACACATGAAGAGGAGTGGCCCCGGCGACCCTCCACAGGAACAGACACATGAAGAGGAGTGGCCCCAGCGACCCTCCACAGGAAGAGACACATGAAGAGGAGCGGCCTGTGCACCCTCCACAGGATCAGTACAGGAACAGGAATGAGCAGTCCCTGTGTGACCTCCTCAGGAAGAGATGAAGAGCCCAGCCAATTCTCCTCAGGAACAGAAACATGAAGAGGAGCGCCCTGCAACCTCCACAGGAACAGACACATGAAGAGGAGGGCCTCGGTGACCTCCACAGGAACAGACACATGAAGAGGAGCGGCCCCGGCGACCCTCCACAGGAACAGACACATGAAGAGGAGCGCCACGGCGAACCCTCTACAGGAAGAGACACATGAAGAGGAGCGGCCCCGACGACCCTCCACAGGAACAGACACATGAAGAGGAGCGGCCCCGGTGACCCTCCACAGGAACAGACATTACGAAGAGGGAGTGGCTCTCGCGAATTCTCCACAGGAAGAGACACATGAAGAGGAGTGGCTCCCAGACCCTCTCCACAGGAACAGACATGAAGAGGAGCGGCCACGGCAACCCCTCCACAGAACAGAGACACATGAAGAGGAGTGGCCCTGCACTCCTACAAGAAACAACAACAGACACATGAGCGGCTAATGCGCACTTCCACAGGAAGAGATGAAGAGGAGCGGCCTGGCACTTCTCCACAGGAAACAGACACATGAAGAGGAGGGCCTGTGACCTCCACAGGAACAGACATGAAGAGGAGTGGCCCGCACCTCCACAGGAAGAGACACATGAAGAGGAGGCTCCGTGACCTCCACAGGAACAGACACATGAAGAGGAGTGCCCCGCGACCCTCCACAGGAAGAGACAAATGAAGAGGAGTGGCCCCGGCGACCCTCCACAGGAACAGACACATGAAGAGGAGTGGCCCCGGCGACCCTCCACAGGAAGAGACACATGAAGAGGAGCGGCCCCGGCGACCCTCCACAGGAAGAGACACATGAAGAGGAGCGGTCCCAGCGACCCTCCACAGCAGGGTTGGGCTATTCCAGGCCTCGAGGGCCGGTGTGATTTCCAGATAGTCTTGCCCTACTCATGGCTGATTACATGGTTCAGGTGTGTCCAGCCAATTAGAACATGCTAGAGCAGGGTATGCTGGAAAACATGCAGGAAAGCGGCCCTCAGTGCCCACCTCTGCTCACCAGGAACAGACACATGAAGAGGAGCGGCCCCGGCGACCCTCCACAGGAACAGACACATGAAGAGGAGCGGCCCCGGCGACCCTCCACAGGAACAGACACATGAAGAGGAGCGGCACCGGCGACCCTAGGCAGGAAGAGACACATGAAGAGGAGCGGCCCCGGCGGCCCTCTGCAGGATCAGGACACAGGACATGAAGAAGCGATCCCTTTGTGACCGTCCACAGGAGAACTTAAAGGACAGCCCCCAGCAACCCTTTTCAGGAACAAATTGGGTGGACATGGTATGACGTGACTTGATTGTGGTTGTAGGGAAACTCATCTTACATAGCGTGGACTGCAGTGGAAAAAAATCCTGCCACTGCAGTAAAGATTCTCCAGCTGGCTCCAAGGTGGTTAGGTCATTTTTTCAGGAACTGATGGTGAAGGACCCAAAACACAGGAGACCGGATTGGTGACAGAAACCAACTGGAAAATGAGCAAACCATGGGAGCAACAAAAATAATTTTAAAAAACAGTTGCTTAAATAGAGTGGGGAGCCGGTTTAGCTCGTGCTGGTTTGCGGCGCCTTCCGTCCGTGAAACCAGGGTTCGAATCCGGGCTGCTCCCTATTCCCTTCTCTACTTCTGTGCCGGTCCCAAGCCGTGTTGCTTTGAGAAGGTTGCGTCAGGAAGGGCATCCGGCGTAAAACATTGCCAAGTTTACCATGCGACTTGTTCGCTGTGGCGACCCCTGATGGGAAAAGCCGAAAGAGAAAGAAGAAGTTGCTTAAATAGAGTGTGGACAGTTAACTGAAGTGAAGGCCGCTTGGCTCATGATTAACCTGAAACTGGCGTGAATGACAAAGGGCATTAAAGACCAGGCGGCGTCAGGAACGATTCCTCGTTACTGACAGTAACCTTTGAGCGTCATGATCCTGCAGACGTTTGTACTGCTGTAGAAGTTCAGAGACCTTTTTTATTTTAGGGATTTTGTGCTCAGAGCATGTAGAATTGATTTTTCGTCACACAAGCATGCCGTGACCCCCCCTGACACATCCACGCTGCCTCTCAGACCGGCTCAGATCATCACAGATTATATTTCTGTTTTTCACACATCAACCCAGAAAAAAGGCCAACACGTCATAAGAGCAGGACCACACACGGGTTTCCTGTTTGAGGCCTTCCCTGAACCCCCTCAGCTGTCTTTCTGCATGTGTGTGACCGTCCACCACTGTGGTGCATTCATGGACAGATGGGAGAAAAGACCGAGACTAATCTAAAGGGGTTAATCCACTTAATAACTGCATGGACTGACTGAAGGTTATCTCACTGAGCAGCGTGACGTCAGAAATCTGAGCAGTTATCTGCCAAACGCTTTAATCTGCTTTGTCATCTAGAATGAAGCAAACTAGCTCAAACAAACACTGTTAAGGCTTCACGCTGAAACTACAGACCCACAGAAACCCTGGCAACGGAAGGACTTTCCAGGTCTTTGCATCAGGTTTTCAAAACTCTTGAAATCATGATCTGCATTTGAATCACATGGACTGCAGAGCCTGAATGTCATCCGGCACTGACGTCACCGGCCTGAGTAAACCAGCGCTCTGACTGATCAGAGCTCTTGTGACGGCGTAAGATTGCACAACATTTATTTCTTTGGATCCATCTAAAAAGCAGAAAGCTTCCCCAAAAAAAGACACAGATAAACTCCATCTATTTTAGATTGTGGAATGAAATCAGTGAAACTGACAGACTGAAGGCATGGCCTTTCAGGGAAGCACAGAGGTAGGAGTGTGATGGTATGGGCACAGACAGGAAATTAAAAGCTGTAGAATTCCTTTAGAAGCAGACAAACACTTAAAAAAAGGAAAAATTATATTACAAAACTTTTCTGAGTAGTTCAGAAATGAGCTATTTTTTGTTGGAATGTCTGAGAAGTTTGTGTTACATGTGTACAAAACTCAATATCTCCCTTTGAATGTAAATCTACCTTATCAGCAGCTCTGCAGACATTCTAAAGGTTTTAATCAGAGGCTTTTCACTTTTGTTCTTTTGAGCCTTTGCTTGGAGTTTGTGGTTTTTTCATTCAAAATAACTTCATCCAAAAAGGTATTGTCATGTTATATCCCACATAGGTGCATTTTTTTACTTAAATTCTTTGTTTTTCTAAACAAAAAACTTTCTAAAACTACTATGATTATTTTAGAGAGTCCCTGACCTCTCTCTCACTCACACACACACACACACACACACACACACACACACACACACACACACACACACACACACACACACACACACACACACACACACACACTAACTTCAGTCAAGCTTTAATTTCAACAAAAACTGTACATCAACACTGAAAAAAGGCCCCCAATTAAGATTTTCTGTTTCCAAAACAGTGTCCACGTGCAACTATTCTTTAATTCATTTGAATCAGCTCCTCTTTTTGGTCTCTAGGGAGAGAGCCTGAGGATCCACAAGAAACCTTCCAAGAGATCCGATCTTTCAAAATACGTCGAAAGAGGAAAATCGTGTACAAAAACAAATAATTATAATATATTGGATTTATCTACTTTTCCAGACGCTCAAAGTGCTTCCAATGTGTCCGTCATTCATTCATGCTTGGTGATGGTAACTACTAATGTAGCCACAGATGCCCCTGTGGCTACATCAGTAGTTACCATCACCTGGGGCAGACGGACAGGGGCGGGGCTGCCAGTTTCTCTGACCATTCACATGCATTCACACTGGAGCCAGGGAGGGTTAAGTGTCTTGCCCAAGGACTCAATGACGGTTGACTAAGGGGAGCAGGGGATCGAACCGCCGACCCCATCATTGGATAACCTGCCCAACAAAAGATCCCGACCAGAACTGGACAGAGCGACTCTTTCCCCCCTGGCGTTCCAAACAGGAAGTGGCTCCAAGAAACCAAAATCTCCCAGACTTCCATAGAGAAATAAACAGCTGTTCCTCAGTCATTCTATTGGTCAGAAGAACCATTTTTTTAACATCTTCATTTTTTTTCACAATATTTTTTCCACAGTTCAAGTTATTCAATTTATAAAACTAGGCGTAGCCTGCTGGCTCCCACGTCCAAAACATTCATCTGACAGATTTCATGTAGGCCGCTTTTAAATGGTAGGGGTGTGGTCTTCCGACGAGCTCACCCCTGATTGGTGAGAGTGGTTGCCATAGAAACTCAGACTCACTCTGACCAATCACTGCTTACTGATGATTATTGGTTCCAACATGGCGGCGTCCATATCATGAAAAACTGTGACTAAATTGACTCATTCCAGGTCTCTGATACAGAAAACGGTTTAAACAAAAGAGCGTTTCCATCTCAGCTCTGGATGTTCTCCCAGGGCAACAGGAGGCTGAATAGAATAGAATAGAATAGAATAGAATAGAATAGAATAGAATAGAATAGAATAGAATAGAATAGAATAGAATAGAATAGAATGTAGTTTATTATTACTGTGAGGGACATTTTTTGATGAGCAGCAGCCAAACAATAAACATGACGCAATAGCAGTTAATAAAAGTTAGAACTTGGAACACACATAAGGGAGAAATCCAAATCCAAAACAGATGAGTAAATGTGCAAATTATGATCATGAGAAACAGACGCAGAAATCGTCAACACCAGCATAAATAGACAGTTGTGATGAATACTGCTCCTTGTGACAGTTTCACCTTTATTTTCCTAAAGGTGAGTCATTGTTTGGTCTAACAGCAAACTGTAGAATGATCTCCAGAGAGTCTCTCTGTGGCAGACGCAGCAGATGGAAAGTCTGTTGGAGAACCAGCTCTGCTGCTTCTCTGCTATAGAAGCGATTCTGTAGCATAATAAAAAGTAAAAGTCAAAACCAGAAATGCTTTTTTATTTTTCAAAATGAAGCTGCATTTTTTGACACAAAATTAAAATGAAAAAGCAATCCACCAAAATGTGTTTTCATTTTCTTCTTCAACACCGCTTATTGAGTCACTTAATTGAAATGATAATGAAAATGGTATTTGACATTTCATTTTCCAATAGTTCTTTGGTAAATTCAGCTTCACTGCTGCTAGCATGTGTCTGTTAGCAGCCGGACACACGGAGAAGCACTGACGTCATCGCCCCGCCTCCCCTCTGGAATTGCTTATTCGAATTGAACTATATGACACTAATCGCAGGGTGGATGTTAAAATGAAAATGCAATCGCCTCTTTGCATTTTCATTATAATTATGACACAGAATAAGCGGTTTTTAAGCAGAAATTAAAAATTTGGAAGTATTGATTTTTCATTTGAATTTTAAATGTATTTTGGTGGACTGCTGTGTCAAAAAATGCAGCTTTATTTTGAAAATCAAAAAGCATTTCTGGTTTTGACTTTTATTTTTAATTATGCTACAGAATTGCTTCCATAGAGAATAGAGGACAGAACCCCAGTGCACCATACTTTCCCCAGCTTCTAACTTCTAGCAGCCTACTAACAACTAATAGTCCTCACATCATACTGACGGCCAGAGTTCGGCGTAAGGACGCCGTACGACAGCATCACCCGTACGTCATACGTGGACATAACATAAGAAATGGTATATTCCACCTTTATGATGTCCTTTAAGGTGTCTGTAAAAGAACTGCAGACACACCTGCGCTCTCTGTGAGATGCAGCCGCTCCACGGACCCGGGCGACCCAAAACCCCACAGAACCCGTACAGGTCCACCCCCCCATGTGGGTGTAAAAACACCCTTTCTGGCAGTAGTGCTTGTTTCTGCGGTTGTGTATTCCTGACTGCATCTTTCTTTTAGGTCTGTTCCTTTTGGCACTGGGAACCTGCTGCTCCAGGACCAGAACTTTCCTGTAAAGTGAAAGAACAGAAAGGGGGGGCGGGGATCATGTAAGTCAGCTTCTTTAATGTGTCGCGTGCTTGTCTCTAATCTATTTGTAAATTATTACCTAAAATAGTAAGTCAATAAATGAAACGTGTCATAAAGAAACGTAGAAAAGTTATCGGTTAAGACAAAGACACAGTCGTCCAAAGGTGAATCTGTGTTGTCAGGATTTCGCTTGAGGTGAAGGAAAAAAAGGGTTTTACAGCAGAGTTCTTCTGCAGATCATTCAATAGGAATGACTGCCTCATTAATTATGAACCAGTTCTCATGAAAACCCCACGGAAGCTTCCTGTAAGTGCAACTGGAAAACCTCACACAGGCATCTGCTCTGCCTCCTCTCTGCCTTTAATTACTCTTATTGATCGACAATGTTCCATTTAAAGTATTCATGTGTTGGGGCTGATGTACTCGAGAACCATTCCTCTGAGCCGTGCACGTGTCGTTGCTGTCCACGTGACGGTCAGGATGACATAAGAATGAAGGTTTGATGTGGAAGCAGGGAGGAGGCATTCATGCCGGCTGAGTCACGGCTCTCCTGCTGCTCGGTGGGAAAACATGCGAGTCTGGGCCGAGTCAGGCGGAACTTCTTCATGCAACCACAAACTTTTAAAGATGCATCGCGCAGACAAGCAACGTTCTCCAGATCCAAAGAACTCACAAAGGACTTTCCTGAGACCGCCGTGGGGCAGGAGGTGAAGACGGGACACAGGGATGATGCACTGACCCTTCTGGTGGACTTATCTAACAGCTGATCTTCTGCAGAAACATCCTCATACACCACATTTAACAGCTTTCACTGTCAGTTACTGTCATGTTTGTGGACTCCTGTCACAAACTGTGCAACAAATGAAAAGTTGACATATTGTGGCTCTCATCCTGACAACACGGTTGTCGGTTTGCAAACTGCGTTTATTTGCACTTCTGCACGTCATCGCACTTCTTGTGGGTTGCAATGCGTGCCTTCGCTCTCATTACGCTGTGAAAACTATAACGAAACATTATAAAAAATATGAGGATAAAAAAATAAATAAAACAATAACACAAAAACAACCACAACAAGTACCTCGTTTCCGCTTGTCAAGAGAAGAGTCGCTTTGAGTCCAAGGTATTGTTTTTTGCAGCTCTTTCTCCCAGCGTGAACTCTTAACCCTTGTGCTATCCTGTGGGGTCCAGATGACCCCCCCCCCCCTTCCATTGACGTGTTCTCCCTACCATGACAAAGGTGGAAAGATTTCCTGTAATCCATGGACACCAGTGAAGATCACAAATCATTGAAGAAAAAAGGTTCAGAGCACTGTCTAGTGGGTCTAGATGACCCACCTCCTAACGTCAAAGTGCCTAGGATAGCACAAGGGTTAATTGCTGCAACCTCAAAAGACGTGCTCACCTGCGGCCAACAGAAAAGGCTCAAATGGGAATAATCATTTTCTTCTGAGCATTCTTCAAACAAAATTCAGTGCACACTCCAAGGAAATAAGAATTAAACCACCAGTTTAACACATTTCACAACCCATGAACTACAATAAAAGTGTATCATTTTAAGCCGCACTTACACATTTTAGATGGATTTCTTTGACCACATGACACGTTTTCAGGTCTTCCTGCTGCAGATGGGAGACAGAACCACAGACTGCGTTTTAACAGTCTCGGTTCTGTTCTTCATGGGGATTTGCTGTGAGTTCGCTGATATTCTTGGGTTTATTCCTCTATAAAACATGACAAAAAACAATGGATGGTCGAGGGTTTAACTCCCAGGTTTGTTTCTGATACCTTGTTTTATGTTTTATGAAGGGTTTCCTTCATCCAATCAGACGGAGTCATCTGATTGGTTAAGAAGCCATTCTCTAACTGGAATGGGGTGGGGGTGGGGGGGTTATCGGCTGATATTCTGTGTTCTCTGTCATTTCAGTGTCACTGTGCGGCTATAAATGAGCTGGATGAAGAAACGACAAGCCTTCGGTTGGTATTTTCCTAACGTTCAGGCGCTCTCGGATGATGACAGAACTGTAGAGTTGGCTCGCGGTTCTGGAGCTGTCGGTTCAACGCCTTTAACTAAAAAAGAAGCCAGTCCATTTCTCACCTAATCTGACTAAATGTCGAGTTTCCAATACTAATACTAGCTTATCTAGCTAATACTAATAGAAACACAACTTTGGATTCAGGTGTTTCCATTTTAAGTGGTTTTAAATATTTCAGAAAATATCGTCTTCTTTTCTGAAAGCTTGTTTGCAGACTGCTGGATTTTATTCAATTCCGTTTAGATTCTTGTAACTTTGAACTTTATAACTAAGGAAAAGCACAAATAAACATCACACCAAGCAAGAAAAGTCTTTGACAGACAAATGATCTATACCACGGTTGAATATAAGAGTTTTCAGTCTAGATTATTTTCTATTATGTCATTGGTAAGCCAGTTTATTAAAAAATCATCAAAATTGCTCCCATCTTCCCAGATGAAGCAAGTTTTTCTACGTGACCCCGCCTGTCTTTGACCCCTGAACCTTTTTGGGGGCCTCCAAACACTGCAGGCCTTTCAGTTCCAGAGGAACCGAAGCTCCAGTCCACCGTTGTGGTGAGCATGAGCTTTGCCCCTCTCCTGGCAGAAGCCCCAGCTAGCAGGGCAAAGAGTCCTGCGACAGGAACCTGTCTGCGTTTAGGGAGGTAATTACTGAGTAAAGTGAAACCTCTGGGCGTCACGCCTCCTCTGCTGTCACTCGAGAGCTGCTTTAACTTTGAACTCTGGAGCTGTGCCATCAGGGCGCGTGTCTAGGAACGCTCAGTGCTTTCTGATTGTATGCTTTGCCTCGTCGCTGCTTCCTATGGACAGAACAAAACGTGCAAAAGTTGGACTGAGAGGCAGCTGAACTCCGCAGCTGCAGATTTCTCCATCGCTGGTGTCTGCACAGCTGGGATTTTGCCGTGATCTCACGGAGCGACTCATGAGGATAAAAGCAGCTTCCATGATCTCAGACTCTGAACTTTGGGCTGCTGCACCCTTGTTTCTTTGCAGGTCAAGTGGCTTCTTTGTTGACTCTGTTGTTGCCTGGCAACCGTCTGAAACTATAGACTCACAGAGCACAGCATTTGGGCTCTAGGACATCAGAGTTTCTGTCATCAGAGCCTCCAGGGAATTTAAATTTAGACAATCAAAGGCGTTCATCAAAATCTGACTCTATAGAACAGTTTGGTTAAAGTTTACATTAAAAAATAAAATTGTTACTTTCTACACAATAGGGTTGAATTTAACAAGTAAAATTAAATTAAAGTCACAGGGGGCATTGTATGGCCCACAGGGGGCATTGTATGGCCCACAGGGGCAACTTGCCGCTCCCTCACTGCCTCCCGCCTTGTTACCCACTTTTCATCTGCCGTCACTCTCCCCCTCCGCCCCTCCCACCCTGTTTAGAGTTCCAAGAGACAAATTTATGGGAAAATATGTATTATTTCAAAATATCGTTTTTTCCGTTGGTTTTATCTCCATAGCAACCATTTTAATTTTTGGTCGTCTGGGGGTGACGAACAGGTCGATGTCATTTTTTGGAGAATTGGTTAAAGTACATTAATTTATTTCCTTGGAAACATAGGTTTTATGTTTACCACGCCCACATGTTCATACTGTTTGTCAAAACTGTATTCGGCTCGAGCCAACGAATCATCCTTTAAATATTCATTGGGGAAATATGTGTGAGCAACGGGGAAACACCACTTTTGCGAGCTCGCCATGCTAACGCTGTTCAAAGACTACAAACTTTATTTACAACATTTTTCCCCACATAGCTTTCCAATGATGCTCGAGGAGTCAGGAAGCAATGGATCAAAATTCCTGGGAGGAGTTTAAATTTGTAGAAGGTACTAAAGGGGTTTTTGTTTTGGTAAGTTCAAGATGGCAGACTCTTCCAGAGTTCAAAGGTCAACAAAACATCGATTGTGGTTATAGACTTAACCTGGAGGTATGTGTGTCAAATGGTGTCAAGTTTGCTCGAGCTAAGTTTTCTATTCCTTTATTGTGTCAAAATGTGAAAGACATTAAATGTCACACTATTTTCACAAAATGACCACCAAGCAGTAGGTCCTGTGGCCATCCCATAATAATTTCTAAACTTCCTTTGGAAATCTCGACACAAGAGACACAAGAGTTTCATTTCGTTTGTGGATTTATAATAATTTTTTTTAGAGATTTTGACCCCAATCATTTATTTGATGTTTCTCTCGCTGTGATGTCACCAATTTTTTCTTTTCTTTTTGAGAAGGGGGGGGGGGTCAATTTGTCAAACATGCATTTCCAACGGATTCTAGATGTTTATTTTTGAGTTTGTGGCAGATGTCAAAACTTTGCTCAAAGGCGCCGTGAGAAAGAAAAACTGTAAAATCGCTCTGGGACGGCTCAAGTGTCATGAAATGTTGTGCAACATTTTGACTAAAAAGAGACAAAAACTCTTAAAAACAGAGGCGGAAACTAACTGAAAGAACAGATCGGTGATGTCCGAGGCGGAAGGATGATCTCCTAACACCTGCTGGCCTCTTCTGAAAGCTCACACAACATTGAAGCTGGCGTGAGCATTGAAGCTGGCGTGTGCTTTGGAGTTGCATAACGTGGAGCTGATCCGTCACACACGCATTTTCTCCCACTGACCCACTTTCCTTTGGACGCCACACAACTTTCTTGTGGCCTACTTTACCACAGTGATGTAAATGCAGGGCTTCTGCGCGTGTGCGTGAATGCGAGTGTGTGCATGTGTGTGTCACATCTGTAGATTTACACCCTGACCTACTTTGCGGCGGCGTGGACTGAGCGGGTCACTGCGGGCGCCGTAACTCTGTCGCCAGAGGGGCCGGTTCCTCCCGGTTCCTTTCTTATCTGGCAGGCCTCCTGCAGGCCTGAGCCGACCATCAGTAAGTGACTCACAAAGTGAGTCAAACATTTACCAGAACTCCGGGTAGAACTGGACGGATAATTCTTGACTGATTAACTGAAGGTTAGGGCTTCGCCGAGCACCAATCAGGAATACTGTGCCGCCGTCTGTAGCGACTTAAGGCTGCCTGTTAGCTTATAAAACTTTGTTGTTACGTGTTCTCTGAGCGCTGCCAGCTACACGCTAACATAGATGACCAGCGGCTACTGATGACATCATCGACCGGTAGTAGGGAAGCAATTCGGATTCAGCGATAATGAACAAAAAAAATGATGACATCACAGCTTTGCACCTCCTTGTAGTAGATTTTGAACGGCGTTAGCGTGGCGAGTGGGGAAACACCCTGTTGCTCGCACACTTTGCACTGGAATATTGTGGAAAAGGAATACATGAGTCGTTGACTGAAGCTGAACAACACAATATCTCGTGCTACGTGTAAATACGAGGAATATGGCCGTGTTAAGCAAAGAAAATCTCCGTTGCCAAGGAAATCCCAGAATTTACTTTTGCAGAATTCTTCTTAAAATGACGTAGACCTGTTCGTCACCACGTGGCAACCTAAAAATAAAATGGTTGCTATGGAGACAAAACCAACAGAAGAGCCGCCATTTTGAAGAAAGTGTTTGTTTTTTCATGAATTTGTTACATGCAGCTCTGATCAGGTGGGGATTAACTCTGAGGACGTTCGGCTTGGTTGTGCTGCAGACCTCGGCGGCGTCCTTCAGCTCCTTCCGCAGAGATTTCAGAAGAGACTGATGGTGTCTGACATGGGCTTGCTGTGACTCCAGTGAACATCTCGTGCTCGCAGACCAGTGGCTGCCGGCGCGCACACACCCTGACAGGAGTGTGTCTTCAGCGTTCTCCTCCCCTGCCGCTCCCCATGCTGCTGACCTACATGCTGCAGTATCCCGGTTACATAACCACACTTTGCTGTTGATGGCTGCAGGCGGCACACTAAAGCGCCTGCAGCTCTGTCAAGCTAACTTTCTCGCAGGTCCCCGCGTCACGTCAGCGTCCTGGGTCGTCTGCCTGAAAGGGGGTCTGGGGTTATGACAGAAGACTAAATGTCACTTTGAGGCTTTCTTTCCACCCACTCCAATCCGTGTTATGCAATCGGCGCAGGATGTTGCAGCGGTCCAGCAGAGGTCACAAAACATCCATTATGTTGGATTAAAGCGTTGCAGCAGCAGAAGTGGGTCTGCTCACAGCAGCCTGTGTCCTGAGCTCCTCCCTCAGGCAGACTGAGCCTCCTTCTGGGGAGTTTGTTCAACTTTAATGAGTGTTGGGGTGTGACGTAACCCTCCCACCCCACCCTCCATTCCTCTTCTCTCCTCTCTGACTAACCCCTCTTTCTCCTCCTTCTCCCGTCTCTTCTCACTGACCTACTTTCACTGACTGTTGCTCCAGCCTCTGCACAAACCCACAGCAGCTCGCACAGTTCGAGGAGGCGAGGAGACGGGGGGGGGGCAGGGAGAAGGAGGGGAGGACGGGTGCAGCATAATGCACTGCGGTTTTCTCAGGAATGTCACCTTGTTGAAGCGAAAACACAAAAGGAGTTTCGTATTACTGAGGAGGAATAGCGGGTCTGTTTGTGGTCAGAGGCTCCTCACAAGCCCCATCCCTCAGTCTGAAACCGGCAACGCGTTGCTTCACGAAGTTGCACAATGTCGAGCAGCAACCCCTGGGGATGGAAACAAACAGGGGTTTGTTTGTTCCCCGGTGGCATTAACAGAGCTGCTGCCCTGAAGACTCTGAAGTTGCCACACTTCTGCCTCTCACATCCTTCCCTCCAGGTCTCTTATGTAACACACAGCAGCAGCTTCCATGGAGGTCTGACAGGAGCCGGCCTCAGCGCCCCGACACAAAAAAATCCTTGTGTAACTTGTTTTTGTTGCCCTCTTTTCCAGCTGAAGCTCAACTTCCAAAGTTTGTGGCATTAATGAGAGAAACATCCAAAGGCAGGTCTTCAAGGCAGAGCCTACAGCGAACCTTCTCAGACTCATCTGTCAACTCCTGTGCCAGTGAGACCCTGAAAGGTTTCTTTTTTAGCTGAAGTTCGTGTTTTCATTCATTGTCAGCAGAGAAACTGGCTTTTCTGGCGGGGCGGCGCTGCGGTACACAGCTGCAGGCTTTTCCTTTGAGCCTCGCCGCAGCAGAACCAAGAGTTTCGGAGAAAATGACAAGCAGAGGAAAACAAGAAACTTTATGGAGGGTCAGGGAATCAGACCAGCGGCTGGTGATTCTCTCCATCCAGTATTTGTGAGGTGAGCTGATGGTCTTCCAGAGGTTTTGTGGTGGCACGTTGCCGCTCTTCAGAGATACCTGAACAGGCTCCAGTCTTGTGATAAACCTCCAAGCAGATCTCCGTGTTCTTTCTTTTGTTTTGCCTCATTGTTGACATTCATCCTGGAGGTATTTAACAGTCAAACGAGTCTCCGTCAACCCGGTGATGGCTGTTAACCTTCACTCACAGTTGTGTAACCACAGCCTGCAGGAAAAGTCCACTCACTCAGCTGATCAGTCAGGAGAACGTGTCAGTGCTGCAGCTGGGTTTTTAGCGTCTGAAGCTGCTCAGAGACGAGGCCTTGTGTGAAAAAGGTAATACAGAAACTTTAGACGTTGTGGAAAGTATGCCGTTCAAAGCAATCCTTGCCGTTAAAGTAAAACAGATGGCATGTCAGGCATTTGAGCTCAGATTCTGATGTCACTTCAAAATCTAGAAACATCTGATGAGAACGACAAACAATTTCAGAATTGCTCATCAGGCTCGGAGCTCAGGACTGCGGGTGGTTTAAATGAGCAGCGTCGATCACAGTCATGTCAGGTTTTTCTCGACATAAAGTCCCGATCTGATTATCTATTGATCTGTTTTCAGAGTTCTCAGTGATCTTTGCAATTATGACCCTGCAGTCTTTAGCCAAAATCCCCCAAAACTGTGTCGTTTTCTAGGACTTAGTTTCTGCAGAGCGGCAAGAGCTCAGAATCAGAAATTCACCTCTGAATTGTGGGCGGGACTATTGGTGCTCCCCCCCTTCCCCTCCCCATTCCTAAGTGTTTCTTGCTTTACGGTTTTGAGCTGTTTACAGTTTTTGATTGGTCGAGGATTACGCGATTTACACATATTTTACGTAGTTTATGAGCAATTACATCATCTTACACAATTGTGCATGATTTTTGTGAGATGCATACACAAATCTGTGGGTGTGTCCAAATTCCTTCCCTACTCACTTTATAGGGCTTTCGCCATTTTGTAGTGCTGTGCGAATCTACAATTCCAAAATCCAGTGCCCTAGAAATTTCCCAGAACTCTGCAAAAAAAAAACAGTGTGCATCGATGCTCCCTAAATGAATTTTTGCCAAAGAAATGTATTTTTTAAATAAACCATGAACGTTTTTATCTTCAGAAGACAGTGGACTCATAAATAATCATCTCAAAACGCTCATTTTAATTAGATTTTAACTTTAATGAAATCGATGACGTCATATCCGCCAACAAAAAAAAAAAGCAGTGAGCATGATGCTTTTAAAAAAGTGTTTGATTTTAAAATTGCTTTTAGAATCCAGAGCATTACATAGTACCGCACTATTTAGTTTTTTAGTACTTAGGGGTTAGGGTGGGGATTCAGACATAGCCTGTGGACTTTCCACGTATGTCTAATGGACCTTTCACACATGAACCACCGATGTACATTTATATCGCGTGTACGGCGCACATATCACATTCAATTACGTAACTGACACACAAATCCCCAATGAATTGTATATAAACAGCACAATAATCACACACGGTTCATGTTCTAGGTTGGTCGACGTGTTCTTTGTGTGGTTTATTTGTACTTCCATGGTTTTAACGTGGTTCATATATGATACGTCTGTGGAAATTTCACTTTTTCCACATAAGTTAAATTATGATCAATTTCCATCCGTGCAATATGCGACAAATGTATGTAGCGGCTGTGTGACACGACCCTAACATCAGACAAGTTTCTTCAGGGTTTTGTGAAGTATTTTCTTGATGCTTTAGCAGATTTTATCAGTTTACTGACAGTGTTCTTCTCTACTGAGGCTTTTAAAGATTCAGGAAAACGTTTTTTTCTTTTTTTACATTGAAGATGTCCTACCTTATAAGTTCTGTTTGCTATTGCTTATCATCAAAACTGAAAATGCATCCTGTTTGGAGAAAATATTGTAAATACAGTTTTTTTCTTTTAAAAGGCACAAATTTTCCCCATAGCTCCTTAAACTCATTCATGTTCTTCCATTGAATTAGCGTGCAGCTCCTCTCAGTTGAGTTTCTTCAAAGCAAAGGCTGAAAAATAGAATAAGGACACAGGAGTCATGCATGAGTTTAACAAACTTTAATTTTTTTTTTAACCAAATCTTCAACAATTCTGCCTTTGCATATGACTTGTATCAACACATGATCACTGCAGAACAAACCTTTTTCCTTTTTGTGTTTTCAGGAAGAGAATACAGCAACACGAAATACAAATGGTAACTTGTACAGGGTGGCACATGAGTAAATACACAGCACAACCAGGAAGAGCCGAGAACAAAACAAGACGAGTGGGAGCCAGAAAAATAACAAACAGAACATTTTAGAAAATAATAATAAAATAATAATAATGGCAATAAAATAAAGAAAGCAGTATACAAGAGAAACAACTATACATTTATACACAGTGGCCAGGAGCAGGCACCGGAACAGCAAACAGTTTACACACTACGATCAACAGTAGCTGAAACAAATCAGTGCTGGGGGTGTGGGGGGAGGGGTCTGACTCTGTTGTCGGGGGGGTGGGGTAACATCACATTAAAGAAGCACCTCATCAAATGAGAGCAGCATTGCTGTACGCTTTTACGCTGGAAAAGACTGAAGTGGATGAACAACAGGCTGACACAGAAGCCTTGACTGAGCACGGACAAGCCCCCAAAATCCATCTGTCTTTGGGTGGTGATTCTTGTTTCATTGAGGCGCTTTTCCCACACAGACAGAGACTGTACACAGTTTTTAAAAAAAGACAAACTCCCCTCTCAGAAATGTACATCTTCCACACTCCAATGCCTTGAGCATTTTTTTTTCTTTTTGCCACATTTTTTTTCTTAAAATATATAATCCTTTATGAAAATTTATATGATACAGTAATATACAATTTAAGTGCTTCAGGAGTAACGAGAACGTGTGTACCAGCGGAGCAGATAAAAAATGGGGAGGTTGAGTGTGTCTTTGGTCGAAGCAATGCTCCTGCAATGCCACAACAAACACTGACCCGCCGCTAAGGCAAACAACAACAACCAACCACTGAAGATGGTGATAACGTCCACAGAGAGGAGGTCATGGGGCTGGGGGGTATAGGCAGGGGTGGTGGTGACACAGTGATGATTGTTAACTGGACCACATCAGAACACACCTGCAGCAGCAGCTCCTTCAGTCTGGACACTGCCCGGCTGCTTTCATTTTGTCCCTAATCTCGCCTCTTATTGCGAGCCCCCCTCCCACTGCCCGAACCCCTTTTCCCCGCCTCCCTTTTCCCCTCGGCCCTCCCGTTCACCTGAGGCTCCACCTCGTCGGTCTCATCCTCCAGTTCCTTGCTTTCCTCATTGGCCTGGCTGCTGTGGGGGTTGCTGGGCAGAGCCAGGTACGGATGTTGGGGCAGCGCCATGGAGGCGCAGGCCCCGCCCTCCAGCTGACCTCCAGATGCTCCATTGGACAGGGCTCTGTACTTGAGGCGGAGTTTGTGGGGCAGGGCAGTGGCTTTGACCTCTGCCTGGCTCTGGCCGTGCAAACCGGCAGCTTCCTCCATCTTCTGGTGGTAGTTGCTGATGTCAGAGGAGGACGAGGACGGTGACTCGTCATCGGTGGAGCCTTCCTTGTCAGAGCTGCGGGGGTCTCCATCACTGGAGGAGGTGTCTTTAGCGGAGAAGTTTTCTTGATAGAAACCATCAGCTTGTGGCCCCCCCTCATAGGTGAGCACCGGTGGCTCTTCGTCCAGCGTGCTGAGGTAGCCGTTGTGCTGTATGTAGGAGGGTTTGCCCTCCTCGCTGTGGATGAGATTAGGGGCAAAGGGGTTCTGTTGGCTTTCGGGGGGCTGCAGGCCGTTTTCCTGACCCTGGTAGCTGCAGTGATGGAGGTTCTCCTGTGGCTGTTGGCTGCTGTGATAACTTTGTTGCAGCTCCTCTGGGGACTCGGCGTGACCGTTGGCATAGTCATACTGGGGCGAGTCCATAGTCTTTGTCCTTTTCAGCTTCTCTGCAACCTCTGTGATGGTCAAAGAACAGTCTGAGAAGTAGGAAGACGGGGCGTGCTGGCTATGCTGAGGGGGTCTGCTCTGCTGCGACTGCTGCTCCTCTGCCCGCTGGCTCTCCATGGGGTAACAGCCGCTGCTGGACTGGTACAAGATGACGCTCCTCGGTGCAGACGAGGCCTGGGGAGCAGGACTGGAAGTCTCCATGCGGCACGGCTGCTCGTGTTGCTGGTAGTTCTTGGCAGTTTCAGCCATCTGGTGACCAATAGAGACGAGACCGTTTTGGTAGATCCCATTCTGGCCGCTGTCTTCCAGTCCAGCCATCTCCAAGCCAGAGGGCTCCGTCTTGATGTTGTAGCTGATGGGATCAGGGCTGTCCCTGGAGGAGCCATCGGACATGTCGGACATGGAGCCCAGAGGAGAGTACTTGTGGAGCGCAGCAGGACACTCGCCGCGGCTGGACTGCTCCGTCTCTGAGGAGTCCGAGTTCAGCATGACCTGGGATGCACTGGAGTAGCCACTGCTGGAGAGGTAGGCGCTACCGTTGGGAGTACCGTTAGCGCTGCTGTTGCTGCCTTCAGCTGCACTGCTGGAGATCTGCTGGCTTTTCTCCATGTAGGAGGCTGCACTGATCAGACCAAAGCGCAGCTTGAGCTGAAGGAGCTCCGTCTTCAGACGAACGTTTTCCTCGTTTAGCGCCAAGACCCGGTTCTCCAACACCATGTCGTTGATGCGTCTCTTTTCCCTTGAGCGCTTCGCAGCCTCGTTGTTCTTCCGTCGTTTTTCCCAGTAGGAGGCATCTTTCTTTTCATCGGAAATGAACTCGCGCTTGCGGCGAGAGGTCATGGTGGGTTTGCTGCTTTTGGACTGTCGACCGCCTCGACCTTCAGGGACTGGGGATGAGAGGCCGCTGCTGTAAGGGCTAAAAGTATCAGCTTTTATGGAATTGTTGGTGCTGGTGGCTGGGATGTGCAGACTGAGACTTTCCATGATCTTTCCAGCTGGGGGGCCAGAGGATGACCCTAACAACGACGAGGAGGGAAACTGTGAAACTGTGTAGTTCCTCCGCTTGGTAACTGATTTGGATCTATGTTGCAGGGTCGGCAAAATATTCTGGGTGAGTAGTTTGTGAACCTTGAAGCAAAAGACTCATTGATTTACATTACTTTCTTCTTCAGATCAAAACCTTCAAGTGTCCAGATTAGCCAGAAAGATTAAAAAGAGGTGGAACTCCACAAAAACCTCAGACATTGAAGTTGTCTTTCAGAAACTTGGAAAAGAACAAAGAACAAAGTTCTCCCGAAAGTCCTCCAAAGCTCCTGTTGCTATTGGCGTCTTTGCAGATCTGCTTGTCAGACCACTGCCCCGAATCTTGCTGAGCCTTGCGCTGAATCTAGGTCAGCACGTCTGGTTCAGGACTTCTTGACGATCCAACTTGTTTGCCGACTGATAACTGGGTTACTGAAACAATGAGAGAGAGGGGAAGGGAACAAAGGGAGGAAGAAAGAGGTCAGCGTAACAGATTCACTTCACACTGTCAATTCAAATCGTGTTTAAAAATGTCCCTTAAACCCTCTGCGCAGATGTGAAGAGGAATGATGTAATGCTGCCACGGACGAATAAAGAGCTGACAGCAGAACCAACGAATGTTGATTCACTGTAACTTTAGCAAGAGCGAGAACCGAAGAGGTACAAATATAATTTCTGCTTGTTGCGGTACTTCTGCCACCACTTCTCACTTACTGAGATAGCTATCACACCGTCTAAAATTACACAACGCCGCAAGCTGCTGGGCTTCCTTGTGCGGTGTCAACATCGGCGCTCAACAGGAAGCCTTTCCTACCCAACAAGTCTTGCGTCACAAATTAAAAACAATGCACCGCGGAGGGATGTTGACGGCACTTCGCTGTTATGTAACAACCAGATCTGCTCCAGTTTTAAGCCTCTCGCTGCAGTTGATATGTCATTAATACCACATGACTACACAGAGCAGCACAAAGAGCCTTTCACTGGCGCAGAAAGAATCCAGGTCACTGGGCCTGTTGTCACAGTGACAATGATGGTGCTGCTTTCAATTCAGTCCAGAGCAAAAACCGGACCTTCTATCATCAGAGATCGTTGGATTCGGATCAGGAGTCATGAATGAAAATTCTGGGTGAGCTTTTTCTTAGACGAGCTCAGCCTGACATGAACATCATAGACGTCTTACTGTTCGGACTCTGGATTTGGACTAGAGAGTAGAGAGACTAGTAGAGACTAGGGATGCCATAATTCTTCGTTTAAAACCAAACCACATATTATACCACTAAAGGGTCTTCATTGAAGCCTTTCAGGGTAAGCTATATCCATGTATACGACCATATTTTGCCTTTGGAACACTAACGAATGATGTTTTTATGAAATCTGAGGTTATTTTGCAGCTCATTTTCCTGCCCGGAAGTAAGACGACTCGATCTCTGAGGCTCCGCCTTTCTGTCTTTGTGGGTGCCGGCCATTCCATGATGACACGCATCGGCAGCGTGTCTGCGTTTCACCCACGAAAACGAACAACCTCTGAAATTTTGGAAAGATGGATGTGCACACTGTGCATAGAAAAGGAAAGTGTTTAGCCGATCGCCGCTAGCTCCGCTTAGCACGAGCCACTTGAAATGTTTTACTTCATTACTATCTTTTCAGCAAATGTAAAAAAATAAAAAGATTTTTCCAAATTTGCAATTTTTTTTGTTGTTCCAAAAGAAAAAAAACACAAATCAAACATGGAACCGAAACAAAACCGTGACCCAAAAATGGATATTGGAATCGAATCGTGGGGAAAGTAAACCGTTGCGTCCCTAGCAGGCCCTGTGTCTGAACCGGTTCTAAATTCTGGTTAAGAGGAAGGGAAGAGCTACATAACCATCCAAAGAACTCCTATGAAGGATCGCGCTACAAACGATGACGACAATATCTGATGCACAATGAGAATTTTGAAAGACGGAGTTCACCAGAACATCAGTCCCGCATGTTCACACATGTAAACCCTAAACAAGAGTGGATCCAAACTTTGAAGGACAAATACAATTCTAATCGTCCACATGTTTACATGTTCTAAATTGTTTTTTTTTTTGACAAGCTATTCACACATCTCATACTTTCTGCAGCAACAGGACTCGGGGGTGCAAGTCGGATGAGTTAGGACGAACAACCTTCTGAGTCCACAGTTCTAAAGGCACAAATGGGGCAGATGGTTACCCGGCTAAATGTGTGGCTTTGATAAACCTCGTCCAGTTTTGAGACGAACGCTGAGCTACGAGTACACCTGACAACAAGACAGTCGGGCAGAGGTCATAGTTTCTGTTGTTTTCTGCTGATTTTACTGCTCTGTTTCACCTCATGTGCACTGAATCGTGACAAAAGGTTCAAACCTCCGCATGTTGCCTTCAGTACCAAACTCATCCATATTCTCCAGACTGCTTACAGCCGAGAGCCACTTAACTGATTACATAACTGGTTGTTTTGAGGAGGATTGCCCTGGAATGAACTGGAAACTGCCCTGGTTACAGAGCTGTTTCTCTGGGGTGGGGGCAGAATCCTGCTCCCTTTTTCCAAATGCCTCTTCGCAGCCCCTCCACTGAACACAAAGAAGCCTGAACACACACAAAGAAAACAGGACATTTTCCAGCCCCGTTTCCAACTCGGTAACCAAATCTGGATCATTTTCATAACGACACGCAGGGATAGGGCGTGCCAAACAAAGGCAGGCGGGGAGAGGAAGCACGCACACGTCTGCGCTGTCCCACTGACCTAAAAAACCATGCAAAGCTGTAAGCACTCCTCCTGTCTTTGACGGTGCGCCGCCGCCGCAAAATAGGTCAGTGGGACTGCGAGGGAGGGAGCGGCAAAGGAGTATTAGAGTGCACTCTAAAAATAGAGGAACAGAAAGAGGTGTGGGGAAGGGGGGGGGCAGCGGCGATGGGAGGAATCCAGTTGGTGGACACGAGAGGAATTTCAGCGAATCTGCAGGTTATGAAAGCCCCGTTGATCTCCACGTAACCTTTGTCTGCCGGCGACAGCACATAACAATCCCAGGCAGCCGGGGCAACGGCGTTGACGTCACGCCTCACACCCATCTCTGCAGCCAAATTCAATCACAGGCTCTCTCCCAGGACTGCGTGGGGAGGGGCTGCTGTTGTTGCTCACGGCGTACGTGCTCTGAATTTCTCCTGTTGCCAAAGCCAAGCTTGTGTAAGGCATGCATATTGCATGGCCGCGGACGCCACAGGTCTCTGCCTGCGACTGCACTGCAATCTGGGCTCCGAGGACCTCCGAGGCCCCGTTTCCCGTCCAACTGCCTCCCAGCGGACGTGTTTCCCATAAAAAAAACCCATTCACAGCCGTTATTGTGGCGGGGGACAAAGGCCCCGGGGCAGCTCCGCAGACACTTGCTGCTGCAGAAGGAATGCTTCACCTCTGACCTCCTGTGAGGCAAGTGTGAGGGAAACCACTTCACATCTTCCATCCTTTAAAAGGTTCCAGGACCGTTTGCCCAGTGGCCTTTTGTCAAACCAAATCACCACAGAGGAATCTGGGTCAGCCGGGCTACAGGACGACGTGCCTTCTGACAAGTCCCCGCAGATTCATAACCTAAACTACAGACGTCTGGGAAGCACACAGCTATTATAAAAAAAAAATTTTTATCCTTTCCTGTTGAGTCTGATTCCCAGCATGGCATTACAAGTTAAACGAGTGGCCACTTAACCCACAGACCTCACGTGTCTGTTACCCAGATCCAGTTTTGACCTATATTCAGGGGTCTGGTTGGGACCAGAGCAGCAGCAGGACAAACCAGAGCCTTCCTGCCGCTCTGGATGCTCTCTGACCATAAAACTTTCCAACAAAGCAAAATGGAGACTGCCTCTGTCTCTTTGGAGACAAAAAAAGAAGCGCTATATCTGGTTCTGCCTTTATCCTGCTCCACGGGTCTGACTTAGGAAGGAGACCAAAATAGCTGCAGCCGCTGCTGTTGCATCACTGCTGAGAGCTTTTCCAAGACAACAGAGATTCACAGCATTTCGGCCTCAGAGAGAGGAACCAGCAGACAGAAACTTTGGGAATTCATCCCAGCCGTCCTGGAAGGCAGCGCCTTTACTGCTCGTCCCTGCTGTGTGTGCGGTGGTTATGTCATCCCGCAAACTCTCACAAAGTCAAGCAGAGGGCTTCACTAAGCACACCTGAAGGGGGTAGGGCAATTTCGTGGATTTGTTTTCCTTTTAAAGTCAATTCCAAATGAATCCTGAACAGAATTTATTGCGTAAAATGAATCCTGAACAGAATCTGTTTGCGTAAAACCCCAAAATCTCCCCTGAATGAGAGCAAACATCTCCATAGAATGATTTCCTCTTTTCAAACCCAAATCTGGACGCACATTCTGGTTTATGCTATTATTTTGGAAGGAAATTAAATCTCAGCAGCTCCGCTGATCCACTGACCTACATGGAGCGGCGGCTCACGCCACGTGCGGCACCTCGTATAGAGTGGCGGATCCACGGCGTGGAAAACTCCACCGTGACCGTCCGTGGAGGAGCACGTCCTCCTCGAGTGACACTGGCTCCGCTTGTGTTTGGGATTCGTTTCCCCGAGATAGGAGGGGAAACGCGCCGTTAACCGGGAACAATGTGACTGAGTCTGCGTCTCCGTGCGTTACGTGATAACAAAAAGAGCCGCAAAGTCACGCGTGGACAAGGGACGAGTCGGCAGAGTGCTTGGCCATGTGAACAAAAACCGCCCGCGATCGTCGCGTAATCGAGGCTGAAAATGTTTATTTGTTTTTTCCTCCTTCTTTTCTGATTTGACGCACGCGGTGAGACGAAAAGAGAAGCTTCAAAACATACCTTTCCTGGACCGGGAGGAGGGGGCGAACGGCGTAGGCTCCCCCGACACAAAAGCGGTCTCTGCTCGCGTCTTCCCGCACAGGAAACCTCCCAAAAGGTGGAAACTTTGCGCTTGTCCTGCCGCCTCGGCTGCGGGGTCTCTGCGGTTTGGCTGCTCGCGTGGATCTGCTGCTGCGCGCTCGCGGACACTTTGCTCCAGTTCCTGCGTCTCCGCTGCCACAGATGTGTGTTAGTGGGTCAGCGGTTGCATAACAGCTCCGTGGCTGCCTCGTCACGTTTCTGCGCCCTGTCTGTGCGCACGAGAGCCTCCTTCTCCCTGCGTCCTACATCCGTCTTCCCCGCTGGAGGGGCTCATTTCACAACCGCCTGACCTTTGGGCAAAATTAGCTCCAATTATTTAATAGTTATGTCATCCCGGAGGGGTCATTTCGTGGCCCCACCGGTTTTTAGAGTGGCAGCAAAGCCTCTGTGTGCGTAAAAGCAACCGGGTTTTAGCCAAAGGCAGCAGCCACAACTGAAACGATCCATATGGATGGAGCTGTAAATCTTTCAACTCCTGAATTTATTTTCCTTAAAAATAAAAAAAGCTCACAATTGATGGTAAAATAAGCTGTAAATAGAGATTCAATTTTAAGTTTATGCACTTTGATTTTTTAATAAATCCATATTAAACATTTATTTATTTTATTTGTTTATACAAACATTTAGCTCCTTCATAACACTTTAAAAGCAATACTTTTATTTCAGAGAATGCAAAAAATGTTTGCAGCAAACAAAACAAAAAAGGAAAACCTTTTTGGACAATTTAACAAATTTGCTCTCATAATTTATCTTTAAAACTGTTTTTTTTTTTTGGCCATGGTTACAATTTATATTTTAGTGAGATACAACCCCAGTTTTTTTTACAGATTTGTATTATATTGCACAATAATTTCACACTTACACAATTAACCTAAAACTGGCCCAAATGGTCTATCCAAAAACCATTTTTGTCTTTTTTTACTGCAATAGCCCATGACAAAGATCTGACAGGAAGAGACCAAATGTATAAATCTGTAAACCCTTTTTTTCCTGAATCCTTTCTGCTGCACACCGTCTGAACTAATCTCAGCCCGTGGCCTCACCCTAATCGCTCCATGTTGACATATAATATTCATATGTTGTTGTTGATGAGTGTGCAGACCCTTCAAATCTGCTTAGGCGCCATCCTGAGCCTGTTTTTCTGAGCCGTGGTCCATACTCCAGTTACATCAGCCCTGCCTCAGACTCACATCCTCCCCCCTGCTTTGTCTGATACCACACACATGCATTGTGTCACACACACACACACACACACCTAACATCTCCAGCTCTGGCGTGTTGTGGAAACAGCGGCCTTGAACTTGTGTAACTCCTCCCTCATCAGCGCGCTGCTGGAACCACCAACCCCCCAACATGTCCACCATTTCTGCAGCTGCCCCTGCATGCAGGCCTTCCCCTAGCAACGCAACTGCGTGTTGGCGCCTGCCTAGCAACCAGAAGGCTCTCGCCGTTTGGATGTTCGTGGGGGACGAGGTGGTCCAGCCGCAGACAAAAGATGATGCCGTGCTGTTGTTTTGGTGGGGAGTGTTGGGAAATGTGGGCGTCCAGCTCTGCACACACACACACACACACACACACACACACATCTGCCTCAGCCTGCAGCTCCTTCCGAGGGTTTTCAAAATAAAGCGTGAAGCCTCATCCCTGCTTGTCCTACGTGAGCAGACAGCAGTAAACACGTTGAAGGAGGAAACATTTTTGTTTTTGTTCCCCCAGCAGTGCAGTGAATGAATGAAGCCGAGGAACAGAAGCTCCTCCACGCCCCCTGCTGTCCGGAAGAAAACCGCAGAAAGACAGAAATTCTTTTGTGTTTTCTTTTCTGTAATCTAGCATCTTCCTCCATTTTTTTTTATTAATCTTCTACAATTTTTCGTCTATTTTAATTCTTAACCATTCAACCAATAAATGTTCAGCTCTTTCATATTTTTCCAGTTTTTGACTTTTGGTCCTTCAAATCCTTGAACGTTTCAAGATATTCCAGGATTTCCAGGATTTTTGCCTCCATTGAAATACACATGGGGAATCCTTGCTTCTTTCCAGCCATTATAACTTCAAAATACTTTTGGCTAGAGGCACCATTCAAACTACAAATTATTCACAAGACTTTGAACTGATTCAGAGTCTTTCAGATTTTTAAAATATGTTTTAGTTTAGTTAAACTTTGTGGTACTGGCTTTCGATGGGAGAGGCTTCCTACATTTTCACCAAAGTTCACCCCTGTTTCCAGAGCTTTTTGGGCATCTGTCTATGGATGCATTTAGGTAGCATAATTAAAAAATGAGTCAAAAACCAGAAATGCTTTTTTCATTTTTAAAAGCTCCATTTTTACTCTCAAATTAAAAGAAAAAAAGCAATCCACCAAAATGCTTTTTTCATTTTCCTTCAACACTGCTTATTCTGTCACTTAATTAAACGAGCAATGAAAAAAAATGGTATCTGACATTTTACTAAGACGTCTCTGCAAATGTGTGTAGCTAAATTCATTTAGGAAATGTCTAATTTGAGAATTAAATGATTAACAGAAATGCTTTTTCATTTTCACAATGTAACTGCATCAAATGCCTCAAAATTAAAATGAAATGTCAGTCCTTAAAATGCTTTTTTCATTTTCATCTTTTCAGACATAGTTAAAGTGAAAATGCAAAGAGGATTGCATTTCGCCACATCTACCCCCGCAAAGCTGCTAGTGTTCCACACCGTGAGTATTTTCTCCGGGGAGCGGGCCATGATCAGTGCTCACTGCTCTTCAAGACTTTGCCCTCCCGGCAGTGTTGCCAGATTAGGCGGTTTTGGTTCTAAATTTGCGGGTAGACAAGGCTTTAGGGTAACAGGCAAAATTTAGGTGATTTTAGGGTCAGTCTGGCAGTTCTTATTTTCTCATGAAAATATATTACCGGTCTGTGTGGCTGTTGGAGTTCTGCTAAGCTTCTATGTATTGGAGCTCCGTGAACGCATCTCAGGTGTTGGAATAATGTACATAAGCTTTATCTCATATTTGCTTTTGTTTGCAGAAATGTTCAGTCCAAATCTTCTTCAGGGAGGTGGAGGTGAAACTTTGGGAGAAGGCGATTATCTTTTTTTTTTCTTTCCTCCATTCTCTTGGGAACCTGTGTTAGCTGTGTCTAGAATTCTCAATGTATGATCGCTCTGTGTTGAGTTTATCCATGTGAAAAGGTTTTGCAGGTCCAAAGATGCTGTGGGAACGCTGCAGAAGACAGACATGTCGTAGTTGATGTTTTATAATCCTGCTGCAGCTGTGCTTGCTTGTTCCCCTCCCAGAGCTCAGCTTCAGGAATCCTTTATTAAAGTAATAAAAAGAGGAGGCTTACAGAAATATTAAGTGCAGAGCCGGAGAGAGATTGTTACTGGGCATTATTCTCTGTCTGCTCTCCCCTAAAAGGTACCTTTTGTCTCTTTGTCTTCTTTCCTTTATGTTGTTATTCTGATGTTGGAGGTTGTTTTAACCCAACATTAATTTGGTCCTTCGAGCCGGATACCAACATACCTATGATTTCAGCTGAAGCGCGCAGGGCCCCAGGAGATCAGGCCACAGCCGACTCTCAGGTGAGTCAACCCTTTGTTGGAACTGGTGTGGAGGAGCTACCAGCTAATGTTTTTAGCCGGATCGCTACACGGAGTGGTGTCTCTGTCACTCACTATCTCACTTACAATGCATGGTAGACACGGAGATGGTGGAAAGACGTTTATTTGTTTTGAAGTGAGTTCTACATCATAATCATGTTTCCGCAGTTCCCGAGTTCATCCCACACAAAAGTCTCTGCTTCAGCTTCCAGGCATGACGCTTGGCTTCTGATGCATTAAACTTGTACTGCAGGCTTATGCCACAATGCATCTTATTAAATACGGGAAAACTTCAGCCTTTTTTTTGTCTGGACACGATTGGAAAGAAAAAATCACATGATTGCATGTTTTCTCAGGACTGCCCGGCGTGGCACTTCCGCCTTCAAAAGTCACTTCTAAAGCTACTTCTGTTTAGAGACTGTTCTCTATCATCAGACATATGCTTTGCTCGCAGAGACCATGTAGCCACACCGAGTGAGCACTGACGTCACGGCCCCGCCTCTGGAAATGCTCACTGGTATTGAGTTTTGCTAACGTTTTTGCGGGGTGAATGTGAAAACGAAAATGTAATCCCCTCTTTGCATTTTCACTTTAACTATGTCACAGAAAGAAGAAAATGAAAAAGCATTTTAAAGGACTGACATTTCATTTTAATTTTAAATCATTTGATGTAGTTAATTTTGAAAATGAAAAAGCATTTCTGTTAATCCATTTTAATTCTCAAATTAGACATTTCTAAATGAATTCTGCTACACATTTACCAGAGAACTTTTTGAAATGTAATGTCAAATACCATTTTCGTTATCATTTTAATTAAGTGACAGAATAAGAAGTGTTAAAGAATAAAATGAAAAAGTATTTGGGGGATTGCTTTTTCATTTTAATTAGAGTCAAAACATGCAGCTTTATTTTGAAAATGAAAAAGCATTTCTGGTTTTCACTTTTATTTTTAATTATGTTCCAGAAAAATTCCATAAAGTTAAAGATGAGGCTGAGGATTTGATTATGAACAGTAACAATGCTGGAAACGTCCAGTCATGATGTATGAGCTTTTAGATCCTCTGCTGTTTTATCATAGTCCAATTCCGTCATGAAATAGGCTGTGTCAGCACGGATTCCAGTCCTGCATCCTTCACTTCAGCAGAGGACAATCATCTTCCACAGCAGCTGCTTCCAAAACTAAAAATAACCCTTTTTTTTTTGTTTTTTGAGCTGCCAAGGACGTGATGGATGACTCCATGCAGAGCCCACTCTTTTCCCTGCCTCCCTGACGTTGTCCCTTCTGTCCCTGTCTGTCTTTCGGTAAAGAGGCAGAGCTGCCAGGCAGATTTTAAATTCAAGGAGACACGCACTGAGTTGCATCAATGCTGCATGCTTTTCATGAAACATCGGCCACATCAGGGGTTTAAGAGGGGTCTGGAAAAGGTTGACGTCCGGCTCCAAAAGCTTCAGTTTCATCACAAGATCAACATTTTGGTGACAGAAGCGTCCAAGCAGAGACTGAATTGCCAAGCAGCAGCCATATGCCTTCTGAAAAAGTCAGACCTCTGTCTGTGACCCAAAGGGACTGGTCAGCAGCTGCAGGGCGTGCTCCTTCCTTTCCTCGGGAACATTCAATGTTCTGACCACTTTTAGCCCTGAAAGAAGGTCTTCTTGCTTCCGGATACACTCGATTTGCTGCTACAGTAGCTGCGGTTCTATGTGCAAAATATCTTTGATCGGATTAGAATACAACTGTGTTCATGGATCCAGAAAATCTTTATCAGATTATAGCAAACGTTTACCATCTCCACACTTTCAGTCAGAATAAATCATTGCGACACGTGCAGAACTCTCTAAAATACCGGAAATGACCGTAGACGAAGAAACATTGAGTTCTGTTGTAAACAAGCAAAGCTGCATTATAAAGCGAGATTATTATTAAAGTGCTTGTTCACTCATATTTTTTTTTAATCAGTGCTTTTTTTCTTGGCTGCACAGAGCTGGAAGAACAACAACATTTAGCCGTGGATGCAGTTCAAATCCATGCGGTCGATGCTGCAATCTGCATCTTTGCTGCATGTAAACATGTGGGAATAACATCAGCCTTTATTCTGTCTGGACACCACTGGAAACTAGAATTCACAGGATTGTTTCCATGGTTTCTCAGGACTCTGCAGCGTTTCTCCATTCAATAGCCGCCTCCGTTAATTCACATCCGTCCCAGAGCCGCTCCTCTGCTAGGAGACCCGGTTCTCCTGAGTCCAGCAGCTCGCGCACGCAGAGTGGCCGGACGGACGGCGGTCCAAAGCCGAAACTACACGTCTCTGCTCTGATCAGAGACACGCTTCACACGGGTGGAGCTGTCGACCGGTCCTGTTAGCGCTCTAAAGTCTCCTCTGGAGTGCCACACCGTCTATGCGTGACGTAAACCAAAGCAGCAGTGACCCACGATCCGAGTAAACTGTTTACATGCACCACGATCGGATCAACAACCCGCCTATCTCCATTGGAAAGAAATTTGGATCCGAATGAGTCTGATCGGGGCAGAGTTTTCTGAACGGCGTGTTTACATGACGCATTTTTGTTCCGATCTTTTGTCCATGGCAATGCAGCTATTCAGAATGACCAGCATCTGATTTGATCCTAGTGAGTGAGTCTGCTGTCTCCTTTTGTGCATCCCTCATACGAGTTAAGAAAGGAGTGAAGCTAAAAGGATCTTGGATCACATTTAAGGGGCAGATGTGGACTTCACGGCTGACCAGTCGCTCTGTGGTTGTTTGCAGAAAGGTTCAAACCCCCACAGGATGCTTTCAGGGGGACTTTGCATGCTCCCTGCTAGCATCTATGGCTTTGCTCTGCATGCAGGAACCTGGGCCAAGCATCATTTTTATTTACAGCCTGATGTTCTACAGAAACTGCAGAAATATCTTTAAAATGACCAGAAAGAATTTCATTGATCCTGATGAAAGATGTGGCGCACAAACACATTCAGGCAGTCGCAACATCAGACTTGAATGAATGAACCTTTATTTAAACAGCATTTTACAGTAAAAGAAAGTTTAACACTGGAAAAAACAACAACGAAGAAACTAGTTTCGGATGAGGTAATTCCCACAGGGCAGCGTTGAGTTTCCGCCACACCGTATGCTGAGGAGAGCGTGACGTCTGTCAGTCTGGGTGTGAGCTTTGAGAGCTCAAATGCTGAGAGAGGAGCTTCTGGAGCGGAGACAAACAGTGGATCTGAGAGTTTTGATCACCTTCCAGAGTTGGGGAGCACCGCTGTCATCCTCCCTGAAAGTCTGACACTACATGCGTCCACTCCACACTGTGTCCACTCCACTCTGTCCTCCAGTGGGGTGTTTGGTCCCACCATGGCTACAGGTGGACTGTTGTTTCTGCTGCCTGAAGGTGGAAATGTCTCTCCTGCACCTCTGGAGTTTTTTATTTTATGTGTGAGGGAGCTTCTTCAAAGCCTTTCCTCCTTAAACTCTGACTCTCATTGAGCATCCGGTCATCTGGTGTGTGATGTGTGACCATGCATGTGTGATGCATGACCCCCTGAGTTCTCCTGCTTGTTGAAATGGCGGCTCGTCCCAAGGAAGGCGTGGCACGCCTCGTGTCTTCACCCCAGCTGCTGCCAGCAGCTTCAGCAAGCTGGGAGGGTCTGTTTTTCTCGATGGAAACATCCCCATCAGCACTGTGTGAGCCGTCATGCCTCAACCCCTCCTGCAGTGTTTGGGCTCAGCCATGCGGCTGGAAGGCTCTGCAATGTCTCCACCTGCTGATCTGAACACACCAACGCATGCTGAGGACGCTGATTCAGCTAGCTAGGCTGAGGTGCAGGTCCGGTCAAACATTTACAAAACAGCTTTAAATGGGTGAAAGAGAGGAAACTCGTCCAGAAGGTCACAGCGCTGCTGGAGCCTAACCTGACCACTGTTGGGCCAAGGCAGAGTAGATCAAAATCATAAAATTTGAAATCTTATATTTAGTTAAAATACAACGGTGATGAAATGAAGAAGTTTTGAATCAAAATTTTAAGGCCTGATAATACAGTCTCTCTTGGGGAACAGTTAGCCTAAATATTGACCTGAATGAACTGTTTATGTTGCTGTGAGTCAATACTAATGACAATTTTATTGGTTTTCCAGATACTTCTTTTCTATTTTTTTCAAAAAAACTTTTTCTGGTTTTATATAGAATGGTTTTTTTCTCGATATGATCTTTTCTCCTATTTTTGGCTCCATTTTTTGTTTTTACAGGTTTTTGCTCCACTTTTTTGAACTACAACAGTTTTTTAAAATATATATTTTTCGTATTTTTAATCGTCAGAATACAACACAAAAATATAAAATTTGTAACAATACAATATAAGAACAAAACACAGTTCTGAATACAAAACAACATTGTTTGGACCTTTTAAAAAGCTTAACTATTAACAACAAAATTATGAGTAAAATACATGGTTTAAACAAACTTCTGTTCAGTAATAACCAAATAAAAAAAATCACAGAAGGAAATAACTAACTAAAAATAAAAAAATAGAAAGGCAAGAGTTAATATATGTCACCAATCCAAAATATTTACAGATGTTTATCGTTTTTTGAGCCTTTGCATTTTTTGAAGCAGATATTAGTTTTAAATATTGCTACAGTTCCAATTACACTAAGAAGAATTCAGGGTTTTATTAGCAAGTTTACTTTAGTGAATATTACATTTATCCATGAATAACAACATATTTAAATATATATAAAAAAGAAAGCATCCCGATCTTTGTGTTCAAAACTATGAAAATCACATTTTTTAATGAAGCTGGACTACAGCAGTTGTAGTCATAAAGCGGAGATAAGGACGCGTCTGCAATTTACATTACGGGGACACGCTGCTTCAGCTAAAGAGTTCTGATATTGTGAATTTTTGTGGAGTTTGTTTTAACAATAATGACAACTTGTGATGTTTTTGATATTATTTATGATGAATTACCGTGGAAATTATCATGTTTGTCTGGGGTGTTTTCGTGTACTTTATTGACGGTCCCTGCCTGTCTCTGCAGCTTCTCAAGCATCAACGTGACGTCAAGGCAAACCTCAAAGGTCAGAACAGACGAAAAACTACATTTCTGCTCCACCATAAACAAGAATTCCACTTAAACTAAACGGGATGGACACATTGTAAGTCTTTTTAAACTCGAAAAAAGTAGAACGATCACTAAATAAGCGGCAGACAAACGTGAAATAGATCAGCCATAGAAGGAAAGTGGGGGCATGTAAGCTAGCGGGCTGATTTGTTAGCGAGGACGAAGGCAAACCGTTCAGAATCTTCCAGAAAAAGCTTTAGCTTTTTTATTTTTATTTTGTTCACATTTAAAAAAAGACACGAATCATATAAGCTTGTTTTGGTTTAACATGTGATCATACTGGTTTTAATTGTAGGAGGAAAGGAAGCTAAGGAGACGGACCCGAGCGGCCATCTTGACTTGAAGCGTTGGAATTCTCTCGAAAACAAGGTATCGTTCCTCCACAAACCTCGTTATTTGTCGCTGTTTTCCGTTTGATTCATCTTATTGAGGAGGCATATCTTTTCATTACATCAAAGTGACACATGGTCGTGACGGTTATCGTGTTGTTTTCCGGTGAAGTGTCGGTGTTAGCCCGGCTTAGCAGTAAGCTAGCGCGCCCTTTCGCGGGGATGATGGAGGGAAACTGTTTTAAACTCTGGCGGTGCCAACAGCGCAGAAAGTGGTTCAAGTACGTCTTCCTATCGTCATTCTCGCTCAAGTGTTTAATAGAGAAGTAACCCAACACCTGTTGGTGAAATAAAGCAGCAAAATTCCTCCTTTCACTGAGTTTGAGAACAATTGACAACAAAAAATCTGCCAGATTAAAACCCCTAACTCCTAAAAAACGATACAGTGCGGGACTATTAGTGCCCTGGATTTTAAAAGCAATTCGGACTCCATGCTCACTACCTTTCTTTTTTTTTTTAACGGCAGATGTCATCAATTTCACTGAGTTATATTCTAATTAATGAGTGTTTTTGAGACGAGCATTTATGAGTCCACAAAAAATAAAAAAAATTAAGAGTCCACTGTCTTCTGAAAATAAAAACGTTAATGGTTTGTTTAAAAAAATAAATTTAAATGCCTTTTTGGAGGGGGGCAAAATTGTTCCGACACAATGCATTGTGGTTTATATTTGCCAATCTGGTGAGCATAGTTGGTGTGTGTCCGAATTCCCACCCTAACCCCTATATAGTGCACTCTATAGTGCGTTCACCAATTTCAGGTGCTGTCTGAATCTACAATTCCCAAATCCAGTGCCCTGGAAATTTCCCAGAAGTCTCAGCGAAAAACCAGTGTGCATCAATGCTCACTAGATTGGCAAATATAGACCACAATGCATTGCATCAGAACATTCATTCATCTTCTTCCGTTTGTCCCTTTCGGGGTCACGGGGCTGCTGGAGCCTATCCCGGCCAGTTGTGGGCGAAGGCAGGGGACACAGTGGACAGGTCACCAGTCCGTCGCAGGGTCAGAACATTTTTTACTAAAAAAAATGTCTTTTTTTAAATAAATTATCAAGTTTTTTATATTCAGAAGACAGTGGACTCATAAATAATCGTCTCAAACCGCTCATTAATTAGATTTCCTGAAATCGTTGATGTCATATCCGCCATTAAAAAAAGAAGTAGTGAGCGTGGTGTCTGAAGTGCTTTAAAAATACTAGGACACTACATAGTGCAGGGCTCGACATAGCCATTTGTCCGCTGGCCCGGTCCTGTTTTTCGAGCAGTGCGGACCACAAGACTTTACTTTTCACTTGTCCGCTCGGGCCACTAAAATATCTAACGGTTTATATATTCTTCACCTTTTTCAATAAAGTAAATTTTGCGAAAACGTGTAGATTTACCTCATCTTCATAATTTAGTTTTTCTGCTAGTCCTGTGTTCAGACTTCAAGGGTTTCTATGGGAAACCTTTGATCACTTCTCCTTCTCTCCCGCGCACGGCTTTCACTACCGAGCACCACGCGGCACGCGCTCACTACTTTTTTTTTCAAACTTTATTGAATGTAACAATTCAATACAAAACAATGTTAAACAGCAACAACGAAGGCACAAGCCAGTGGGTTATTATTACATTTGATTATAAATCCGACACCATCACTGAAGAGAGACTGAAGCATGTCAGAGATGTGGAAGACATGGCAGGAATAGATAGGAATATGTTGGATGGAGTAATGGGTGGAATCAGTAGTATGGACAGCAAGATATTTAATGAATGCATTGAAGATGAAACTGTATGCACTAAGCTTTAAGCTGAATGTCAAAGAATCAAAGGCAACTCCAAATACCTGAATCTCAGACTCAAATGCAGTAGAATGTTAAACTACTTAATTTTGTTTTTCTTTACAACACTGTAAGCAGTAAGTATTTCTAGTTAGCTGAATGATCTCAGTTAGACCTGCACAATATGAGGAAAACTCGCGATATGCCATATCAGAGATTAAAATTGCGATAACGATATAATTTGCGGTATATAAACAAACAGCAAAATAACCAAATAACCATTCCCAGTTTAAAAATTATATTCCAAATGACCCACGTTGACATAGGTTACAAACATCTAACATAACAGGGCTCCATCTGATTGGTCAACAATGTGAAGGCGTCCATCCGATTGGTCAAATGCATTAAGGGATTTATTTGATTCGTTAAATGGTTCAAGCTGCCATTAGATTGTTTTAACACATTTAAGGTTTATGATTTATTGCGATATTTGCCGTTAGAAGCACCATGAAAACTTCTGAACTAGTGTTACCTACTACACTGCAGTGCTCTCTTCAAAACATCTGAAACAGACTAGAGCAGATTTAAGTTTGATATGCTCTATTTTCAGCCATTGAAAAGTGTAGAAATAAGTGATGTCACCAGAATGCACCAAATTGCACCATATTAAAAGTTTCCGGGGGGGCATGCCCCCGGACCCCCCCTAAAGTTGCAAGCACCTGCGGAGCGGCGGGTCCCGCTATGCGCGGTGTCGGGCCAGTAACTTTCAGGCAGGGCCAGTAAGTTTCAAAAACTACTGGCCCTGTGGGCCAGTGCAAATTTCTGGGCTATGTCAACCCCTGTAGTGCCGCACTTTATGCTTATTGTTTAGTAGTTCGGGTCAGGGTGGGAATTCAGACACAACCTTCGATTTGGACAGCATTACAAAATGGGGAATGCACTATATAGTGCACTATGTAGTGCACTGTAATGCGTAGGGAAGTAATTCGAACACAACCCTGGTTTGTTCGTTTGTTGCCAGACATTCACGGTTTCTATCCCAAAAGTGGTCAAAAAAAACCACCAGATCCCACAAAAGAACCACCAAAAGAAGTGAATCAGTGATTAATTGATTTTTGCTTCCCGTTTTAAAAGAAACTTTGAGACATTTCTAGTGATATTACATCCACAATTTTGCTGCTAGTCAGAGCAAAAATTGAACAGTGGACTCTCATTGAGCTTCATTAATTACCACAGGGGATCAATGTGAGCTCATGTACCAGCCCTGTTCCTTTCTTAAACATTGAGAACAATGAAAAAGAAGGCGAAAAAACTAACTTATTGGTAGTTTATTGTTATAATTCAGTCACATTTTTTCCTACCTTTTTAGTTTTCATGAATTTAAAGGGCCTATATCATGCAAAATCATATTTTTTAGCTTTGAAGTGTATTTTAACGTTCACTCCTAATGAACATTTCAATTTGAAAACAAACCCTAAAGCGATTTATTTTGACCAATTCACGCGTTTCCTGTAAAACCATGCGCTTTGAGCTCCATCCCTCCCAACCCAACGAGCTGACTTTGACCTCTTCCAGGAGGAGTCTGCGCCACAAGCCCCGCCCCCAGGCTAACACACTGATCCAGGCTACGTCCGAATTCCTTCCCTACTCACTATATAGTGCGTTTGTTCACCATTGTCTAGTGCTGTCTGAATGTACAATACCCAAATCCAGTGCCCTAGAAATTTCCCAGAAGTCTCTGTGAAAAACCAGTGCGCATCAATGCTCACTAGATTGGTGAATATAGACCACAATGCATTGCGTTTTTGCAAAGAAAATGTATTTAAATGTATTTTTAGTAGAATATCAAGATTTTTTGTTTGTTCAGAACACAGTGGATTCATAGATATTCATAACAAAATGCTCATATTGAGATTTTCACTTTGTTAAATCGTAACGGCATATTCGCCGTAAAAAAAAAAAGGAGTGAGCATGGCGCCTGAATTGTTTTAAATTCCAGTGCACTACACGGTGCTGCACTATATAGTTTTTTGGTAGTTAGGGGTTAAGGCGGGAATTTGGAATTTGGAGCTAGCGGTGATCGGCTACTTGCTTCACTTTTCTATGCACAATGTGAACGTCCATCTTTGCAAACGTTGGGATGTTTGTATTCGTGGGTGAAGCACAGACACGCTGCCAAGGTCGGATGACGACCCACGAGGAGAGAAAGGCGGAGCCCCAGATATCGAGTCGTCAAGCTGCAAAAATAACTCGTATTTCCTAAAAATATTGTTCTGTAGTTTGCCAAAGATAATATATTGTCACATAAATGGTTGTCGGTTACTACAAAAGGCTGAAGAAGAGCATGATATGGGACCTTTAAGAGGAAGAAAATATACATAGGTGAATAAAACGGGTAAAAGACAGAATTCAGTTAGAAATGCAGGATAAAACTAAATCCATTTTATCAAGCCAGTAGTGCTGGCTTGATAAAATCCATCTGAAATCGATCTAAACTTAATAAGTCAGTAATCGATCTATAAAGGTAGAGATCGATCTTCCCTTTTCTAGTGACCGAACACACATCAGCATTAAAGCCAACGTCTGCTAGCTAACATATAAAGGAATTTCCCACAGTACGGCTAATGCTAACGCTCATTCGACCTAAATGAACAGCTTTATTTACTTACAGGCAAGAATTTTACAAACTCTTTTAAGGAAACTTTTTTTTTAAGTAACCAATTTTTTTATCCAATCTTGTGGAATAAAATGTGATTTTTTTTTTTAGCTAGAGCTTCACCTAGTGGCCAAACGGAGACGCCTCCAGGAGAGGCAGAACATTTATTTTTTAATATGAGTCCGTTTTTGAACCTTAACAATGTTAATGATCTGCACAGTTTTGTTGGAGCTTCTCTGTTTGAGAAAAGCTGTAACCCTGTGTGGTGTTAACAATCACTGGTTTATTATTTCACTGATGCACTTACTGTATGTCAACTGTAGCAGATTTTTGAATATCTTTAAAATATCTATACATTGTTAATGTTTTTCCATACAAATATATGTCTAGATGTGTAAAACCATGTAAATTAAAAAATGTATCAAATTGACTGGATCAAATAGATCAAATGAATTAAATCGATCCAGGCTCTGGTGAATCGAATAGAATCAATTGTGGAAATTGCTGCTGATACTCATCCCTGTCTAAAGATGATCTCCCAGCACCGGCCAGTCTGTGTGTCTTTCTGCACCTTGGTGGCCCATAAACGCTGGGGTGGTCGTTAGACCAAGTACTATAAAAACAGTCAATGACAGATTCTAACATGTGGATACTTTTCTCTTTTATTTTCTTCAAGCTTTTCACCATGGAGAACGAGTCAATTGAGAAAGTGCTGAGGGCTGTCCTGCAGTCCTCTAAGTCTGGGATCTCCGTCAGGAGTCTCCAGGCGGAGTACCGCTCTTTGTGCGGGGAGAGCCTCCCACTGAAAAGGCTCGGATACCAGACTCTAGAGGATTACCTTAAAAGTATTCCCTCTGTGGTGAGGCTCGATCACCGCATGGGAGAGGTAACGTTTTACTGTCATTTAAATCTGTGCTCTGTGTGGCAGACTTTACACTTAACCCTTGTGCTATCCTATGACCCCCCCCTTCCATTGAGGGGTCCCTACCATGACAAAGGTGGATAAAGGTGGAAAGATTTCATGTAATCCATGGACACCAGTGAAGATCACAAATCATTGAAGAAAAAAGGTTCAGAGCACTGTCTAGTGGGTCTAGATGACCCAACTCCCGATGTTAAAGTGCCTAGGATAGAACAAGGGTTAAACGTTCTCATCTACTAATGTGGAACCTGACAATATTACAAGAAATGAAAGAACCGCCTCTTATTTGTTTTATTTTGCTTTCTAAGTGACATTTCTGAAATGTAAGTTTCAGTAAAATTCTCTTCAGAATTACAGTCATGGCACTTTTTTTTATATTTATGGCTGTCCTCCCCTCACCACTGCCCTCGTTTGAGAAACTGCAAAGTGTGAAAAGTTTTGCTTTACTCGTTAAAAAGTGTCTAAATGAATCTTTCCCACAGTTGATGTGCTTTGCCCGTGTGTGCGATGAGACGGCACACATTGCAGAGCTGGTTGCCAGGCAAAAGTCGTCAAAAAAACCTGCCCGGTCTTGGACTGCAAACTCTGGCAGGAGGGTCAAACCACCTGACCCCTACCTGCCTAACGGTGTGTAACATCTTGGTCAGGCTTTTTAACATGTGACCCATGTCACGTTCAGTTGTTGTCCTGTAAACATGTCAGGAAAATCTTCACATTTAGGAATTCTAGAACTACAAAATCTGATGCTTTTTCTGTGCTTCCTTGGAAAACTAGATAGATTTAATGAACCAAGAGCATCAAAAAAGTCACAAACGAGACCGAATGACGCACGATACGGTTGACCTCATTCTGTGTGTTGCATTGTGGGAAAGCGCCTATTGATTATTTTCTTGTTATTGTCCTCTGTTTGGTTCCTGATCATCCAGTACCACACGGGGCTGCATGAACAGCCTTTGTCTTTAAAAACATTTCTAATGTCAAAAACTGAATCTTTATAGTGCAAAGCCAGCGGTTAGCACTCTTGTCTCACAGCAAGGCCCCATTTACACTGCATGGTTCAAGTGACCCAATTCCGATTATCTTAAAATCGGATATTCCCCAGTAAATGCGAGTCGTTCGTCAGTGACGTCAACTCAGGACACCACCAACTGAGATCACATGACTTATTAAGGTGCTTTTGTGCTGATTTTGCTGTTGGAGGACACCTGGAGCCCCATCAGCGTGTTACCTTTCAGCCTCAGGCTTCAGACCGTAGTCGGAAACCGCTGTTATTCCTGGTCTGGTCCCGGTCGGCACGTGAACGGTAACTAATCAAGCGGGACACCGTTGCTCTGGAACAGGCTAGAAGCCGTTTATTTCTTTGCTTGTGTTGCGGAGTGGGGGCGTGTATGATGGGGACCGCGCGTGTGTGTGTGAGGAGAGGAGGGGGGGGGATGAGCGCGGAGCGGGAGAGTGTCTGAGAACCGTAATAAAAAGAAAGTGTCTCCCCCAAAAGGACTGTTTTGGAGGCTTTCTTAACTCGCTCTGGAGGCTGAGGGTTCCGAACGGGAAAGTAAACCCCGAAGGAGAATCTGCCTTCGGCCCTGGAGAAAATCTACCGTGCGTTTCTGACCACGGTCGGAAAAAGAGAATTCACCGCGCAGGAAAGGTTCAACAGTTGGATCCAACTGTTAGGACAGCGCAACGTCTGCAAACACTTCCTCATTCAAAACTCAGAGAAATATAAGCCGGCTAGCAGCCCCACTTCTTCCTCTCCCACCTCATCCTGGAGAGTCCAAGGCAACGCCTCCTTCGTCGCTGAGTTGCCTCCATGACAACCGAAGGTCCGCGGAAGGCGGAAATGCTGCTACGTAGTCCTCAGAACGTCCACGTTTGATACTTTCAGCATTGTATAGTGTAAATGCAAAAATCAGATACGGGTCACTTTTAAAAGATGATGTAAGCGGGTTGTCAAAAAAATCGGATGTGAGCATCAAGACCTGCAGTGTAAAGGCGGCCCAAGAAGTCCCCTGGTTCAAGTCCCGGCTGGGGGACCTTTCTGTGTGGAGTTTGCATGTTCTCCCCGTGCATCCCTGGGTTTTCTCTGGGGACTTCCTTCCACCGCTATGACTTCATCTCACTCTTTCTGTTTCCTTTATGTGAGGAAATACTATTGAATGACCAAAGTGGGAGGTGTCAAGTCCGGTTACAGTTAAATGATGAATATTAAAACCTTATTGCATTTGTTGGAAACAAAGATTTTGGCAGGGAGGTGTCTTACAGACCATTAGTCAGCGGATTTCCTGTTTTTACTTTGTGCAGTTATTTTTATTTTTAAAACTGCCTATTAGGCATAAATATTTTATTTGTTCTTTTTTTTTCTCCTGGAGGTTCTTTGTTCTTTGAAATCATTGTTTTGATCGAATACATGATATAGTACTAACACAAACATGTTATCTTTTTTATTTAAATCAAAACATTTGCTCTGAAGATTAAAGCGTAACGAATGTCGGGTTTAGAAATGCAAAGGATTCTTAAAGTGAAACTAGCAATTTCTATTTTTGAATTTGTTAATATGGTGTTGTTTTTTAATTAAATTTTTCATTAATCTTTTGGCCAGGGGTTCCTAGGTTTTCTCTGAAGCAGCCGTCATGTCGCCCTTCTGCTGGTCGTTCCAGCAGCTCCTCCACACTTAAGCTTCATGATGGATCCAGAAACAGCAGCGCTTCTGGGTTTTACAGGTACTTCAAACATGTTTTTTGTTTTTCTTTTTTTCATGATCTTTTTAAATTGCCAAATAGAATGTACTTGTTGTAGTGTCACACAAAGGAGCTCCTGTTGTTTGTGATCTCAGACAGATGAAGCAGGAGATGAGGCCTTCCACACAGGTCCAGCACAGACCGACAGCCGCTCCCCCAGCAGTGAAGCAGACGGACGCTCTGAACAGGTCAATGTGGGGGACTGGGACTGTAAAGCGCTTTGGGCCTTCCAGGAAGCTAGAAAAGCACTTTACAAGTACCGCTGTTTGCCATTTTTATGAATGTGTAGCAGCTTTTGTGCTCTTGAACCTTCTGAATAATCTAAAGGGCCTGTATCCTGCTTTTCTAAAGCCTTTCAGAGTAAACTATATCCATATGGATGATCATATATTACCTTTGGAACACTAAAGAACATGTTTTTAATGAATTGAGATATTTTCGCAGCTCATTTTCCTACCCAAAAGTCAGAGTACTCGATCTCTGAGGCTCCGCCTTTCTCTCCTTGTGGGTGTCGCCCATTTAACCTAGAGTCGGCCTCAGCAGCGTGTCTGCGTTTCTTCCAGGAAAACAAACATCTGAACTTCTGCAAAGTTGGACGTTCATATTGTTCATATAAAATGAAAGCAAGAAAGTGGGCGTGTCTGTTGGCCTGTGGGCGGAGCTGGCAGCAGACACTTCCTGGAAGTGGCGGTCCCTCACTTTGTGATGTCACTAACCCACTTGTTTTCATGGATTGGGAGGGGCTGGTGCTCAGAGAGCAGGTTTATAGAGGAATACTCAGAAATGCAGGAATGGATCATAATACCACTTTGGATTGTTTTAGTGATGAATGATCATTAAAGTGCACTTAAAAGCTTAAAAAGATGATTTTTCATGGTACAGGCCCTTTAAAGGGAGAAAATTTAGATGTTTTTTTAAATCATGATTTATTAAAAGGATTGTGAAAAAATGGGGGGGGGGGGGGCACAGGTCCATGTGTTTCATCTCATGTGACCTTAAATACTGTCAGAAAGTTTGAAGTTGTACTGAAATATATTACACTGAATATTTAGACTTTTTTTTTTTCGGAACTTAACTTAAAGTAACTTTTTGTAACTGGACCTCTTTAGATTTTAGCTGAAGACCCCTGTTCTGTTTAGTGTAGTCTGTTCAGAAGTTTTAACAGATTTGTCAAAAAAGTTTTCTTTTTTTAAATAGAAAAAAGCAAAGCATGGAGAAGAAAAAGGATACAGGTATGAAAAACTTACATTTTTAACCAATATAACTTCACTGAAATTCTATAAAATATGCATATTTATTTGTCTTTACTTCTTGTTTGTTAATATTTTTCAATATTGAAGAAAAAAAAACAAAAGTGAAGGGTAAAACATGTGGCTAATTTTATTTATATTTATAAAACAAATACATTGACCATGTAAAAGTTTTCTTCTGCTTATATTTGCAGAATTTCAAAAGGATTCAAGGCAGTTTGGAGTCAGTCAGGTACAAACAGTCTTTTTAAACTTTTGTCCATTTAATACCTTTTATTTGGGCTTTAAAACACAAATGTCTTACAATGTGTTTTGATTGTTCTGACCACACATGAACACATGCTGGTCCTCCTTCAGTTTCTTTTTCAGGCTTTAACTAGGAGCTAGGACGGTTGATGCTGTGTTGCTGAAACTTAAAGGGTCATAATTGGCAAAAACAAAGAAATGATCAAAGTTGACTATAAATAAAGTGAAAACAGCACAATAACAAAAATTATGTTGGTGAAAAATGCCAGTCGGGTATCGACCCAGCGAGCTTCTGCACCAAGGATTCCCCATGTGTTTCAATGGAGGCAGAAATCCTGGAATATCTGGAAAAGTCCAAGGATTTGAAGGAGCAAAAGTCACAGCTGGAAAAAGCTGAAAGAGCTGAACATTTGAATAGTAATAAAATAGCAGAAAAATGATGAGTTAAGCGGCAAAAAGTGGTGGAAGATAGTAGATAAAGAAAAAGGAAAACAATGGTTTAAGGATTTATAGAAGTCAACCAGTAAGTTAAGGTTGTTTTTTCCTGGATCGTATTGCCGTGGGACAAGCAACTCCAGCCGTGTCTCATGTCTCTGCAGAGTTCCTCATACGTCGCAGCAGAAGTGCAGAAGAACATGAGGCAGCTTCTGAAAAAGTACAGCAACGGCCTGTGGATGTCCAAACTGTCAGAGGTCTACAGGGAAATGTTTCATCAGGAGCTTCATCCTCAAGCACTGACAGACCTGGAGAAGTGGACTCACATCTGTTTTGTGAGTTGTTGTCACTTTTCTGTTTGTGACTTTTGGGAGAAAATGTGTTCGTTTGTGAACCTTAAAAGCAGAACCTACGCCACATCATTTCTCAGTGGTTGAACCGATGAAAGTCTGGAGCTACGTTCACGCCGGCCGCGTTGTAAAGTCTACGTCAGGGGTGCTCATGACGTCGATTGCGTTGGCCTGTGTCTCTGGTCCCCTGCAAATACAGCTGTATATTCAACCTAAAGTTTTGCCTTCCACATCTGAAATCCTTTTTTTACAGTCTATTCCCTTCATGTCTTCACAGTTGGAGAAAGCTGCTTCTGAGAACCGAGCGGACCAAGTTATTTATCCTCTGCTGCTTTCCCAGCTCAAGACTCTGAACAACCCTGTGTTTGTGCGTTGACATGCTTATTTGAACACTCCACTCAACTGCCAATGCTTTTTCTTTTTTTCCAAATTTCAAGGAGGGTGTGAATTCTTTATCTTATTCCGTTGTTTGTTTTCCTACAACAGCCATCATATCAGTAAAATCCTGGTTTCATGTTCGTCTGTGTTTCCTGAAGGTGAACGTTCTCTACCAGGATGTGTGCGTCTCAAACGTCTGCGCAGACGGCACTTTGTACTGCCGGCTGCCTTCGCCAGGAGCTTTCAGGCTAACAAGGATGTTGGAAGAGATCGACGCTTATGGCATCTCTCAGGTACATTCCTGTTCAGTTCAATACTTGAAGCGTTTCAGGTCCCGGAACACGGCCGACCTGCTGCATTATAAAGTTTTTATTTATATAGTTTGTATTCCTTAATGTCATAAACGAATGAAGAAATCCTTTGCAACTGGCCTGTGGAGTTGTGAAAATGCGGTCATTTCCATTGATTCTGTGTATTGATTGTCACAATCAGCAGACGTGAGCCCAGCGGCGGGCGGGAGACTTCTCAGCTCAGTTTGAGACAAATTCCAGAGAAAAAGTCTAATTTTGCTCAGAGACATTGGTGCCTCATTTGTGATCATTCCCCCTGAATCCCATGTCTTAAGGTTATGGTTGTTTTAGTGCACAATTACACCTTGAAAGGTTTCTTTTAGGCCTGCTCAATAGATCGCAAATTTATCGTTATTGTGACATCAAGCTGTCCAATACCCATAACGCAAAAGGCAGCGGAAACTGCAAAGTTGTACCTTAAATGTACTGAAACAATTTCATGGCAGCTTGAAGTATTTCACGAATCAAATAAATCCCTTTATGGATTTGACCAATCGGATGGCCGTCTTCACGTTGTTGACCAATCGGATGTTAGATACTCGCCTCCTATGTAGACGAGGGTCATATTGAAGTGTAATTGGTTGAATACTTTAAAACATTCAACCATCGTTTTCCTGTTTCTATTTCTTTATTATAGTATCTTCCTCCATTTTCTGCTGCTTAACTCCTACAATGTTTCAGCTATTTTATCCACTCAACTATCTGAATGTTCAGGATTAGGGTTAGGGTTAGTGCTGTTTTCACTTTATTTATAGTCAACTTTGATAATTTCTTTACTTATTTTTAATTTTTGCCAGTTATGACCCTTTAAGTTTCATTTTCCTTCAGCAATATAGCATTCAACGCTGCATCGCAAGTTACGTCGTCATCGCAATATTGATCACTAAAGTGTCAAGTTTTCCTCATATCGTGTAGCCCTAGTTTCTCTACACAGACGGGGGGGTCGAGTCCACGTTGATTCAAAGGACTGTGCTGTTCTAGAAATGTTTGCAGCAGATCAGGGAACGGCTCCCAGCTTTTCTGCAGCTTCAGTCCAAGCTGGCTGCTAGAAAACGTCTAAAATGTTGACGTGGTCAAAGAAAGCGAGGCTTTAGGGCGGCAGAGTTCACGTCTGGACGAGTGTTCTCATTTCTGGCTCAGGAAGGCTTTTGTATCACGGCCTTGATGTGAGATGGAAACTCATTCATGTGAGAAGCGCCGTCATTTCATCTTCTTCTTCTCATTTTGCAAGTGTTTTTTATTTTTTTATTTTACCTTCAACTGTCTGTTTCTCAGATGACAACAGAGCTTCTGGTTTCCCAACCTTTCATTGGGAAGTTCTGTCTGGCTCGGTTCAGAGGAATGTGGGCCAGAGCAGAGGTAAAGATAACTTTTTAAACATTATTTCCTTTGGTCAAGGTTTTTGGTTTAAACTGAGCATAACCTGCATAGCCGATGTGTTTGGTCTCAGATCACCAACATGTTTGGCGACATGATGATGGAGGTCCTCTTCATAGACTTTGCTGTACCAGTAACTGTAGAACTTGCGGGCCTTCGAGAGATTCCTCCACCTTTCCTGAAGGACTTTGGTTTCATCCCACCTCAGGTCATTACATTTATGCTTCTGTGTGAATCCTACAAAAGCTTTGCTGCTCAGCTGGTCTATATAATGACCACTCTTGGTAAACGTGGCCGTACGTTGGTTTGCTCTCCTCAGGCTGTTAAGTGTCGACTAGCAGAAGTCGACGCTCCAGGCGTGGACTGGAGCCCAGAAGCCATTGTTTGGTTGAGAGAGAAGGTTCTGGAAGCTGAAAGCTGCAAAGTAAAGGTAACATGTTAAAGAAGTGTTGCTCTGCAGTTCTATCTGTGCATTTTCTTCTCAGTTGGGTCATGTCTTTGCAAAACATTAAAGGACTTCCACTGAAAGCTCAGATGGATTTGTTAAGCTGTCGACTAAAGTTAGATAAAAACAGCAGTTTGGAAAAAAGATTTGTTTTTGTTTTTTACTGTAAAAATGTTCCCAGTGGTCTTTTAACTATGATCATGGAGTTTTTGATAAAGATTTAGAAGCCTGTGTTGTTTTTTTAAATATGGAGGATAGGAAGAGACAAATAGAAATAAATATATACGCCATTAAGTTGTTAAATAAATGTGCTATTATTTAAAATAGTCATACAGTAAATAGAATTAGAAGGAAAAAATGTTTAAACATATTTGGCATTAAAAAAAAGCAGATTTAAATAGTTCATGTCATTAATTCTTAATTTCTAAGTATTCCTGTAAAAATCTGCTGTCTGAGCACCAGCCCCTCCGTATCCGCGGAAACGAGTGGATCCTCACATTGTGACATCACAAAGTGAGGAACAGCCCCTTCCAGGAAGAGTGTGCTGCAGGCTCCGCCCCCAGGCCAACACTCACGCCCACTTTCTCTGTGGAGCTATTGGTGATCGGCTAAACGCGTCCGTTTTCTATGAACAATATGAACATCCATGCTTTTTTACGTGTGCATTTTGTTACGTGTGGGAGAATTCAGACTGCGAGCCGCCCCGCCGCTCTGGGTTAGCGGCTGCAGGACTCAGGAGGAACCGTGTTCGAACAGAGCTCGGGCCGCTAGCTCACAGAGTAGCTTTGGGGCGGTCTGTGTGAACTTTTCAGAGCAGAAATAAATGTCGCTCAGTCCTTAGAAACTGTCCACAGATTAAAAATAAAGATGAGCGAACATGCACTTCATAATATTCATAACATTAATAAAAGCACGTTTGGAAGATCGTCTCGTATTACGGAGCTGCTGCATAAATGTCTGTGGAAGCGGTTTGTTTACAACGGGACCTATTTCCGCATCCGGGTGATTTTACACTACTGCACATGCCCAGATGATTCATTCTGACCGAAAATGTGAGCCATGGGAACGTTTGTTCTAATCGGGAAAAGGTTTTCTGATCCCATGTGCACGGGTGAATTTTAACCCGACCATTGATCCGATCAAGATACTCTGCCCACGTAACCGCGGCTAATGTCCCCACAAGCCCTGGCTAACGTTAGCGTAGCTAAAAAACGGCAAGCAAAATCTAAGGTATCCAGCCGAACAGTTTAGAGCCAGATAGCATCTTAGACGAGGAAAACTAAGACGATAATTCATCCATTTGTCTGACAGTGGAGGATTTAGATTTGGAGCGAGGAAAGCGAGGCTTTGGCCCGCCCATGGCAGTAATCTGAGCTCTGTCAAGCACCCGGTTTTCCTCTGCTCCTGATCCAACGGGATTTGAACAAAGAAAAGCTCAGAAATGCAGTTTTAATCTTAAACTATTTCATACACATCCTGCTCCAAGAACATGTTAAAAACACAATTTTCCTTGGAGTGCGTCTAAAGAACTACGAGGCTTGTTTCCCTACTTATGTCTAGGGGTGCGGGGCAGAACATAAGTGAGAAGGAAATGTAATGTAAATCTGACAAAAGTAATTAAATGTAGCCTCTAACTTCAGGGTGAACCCAGGCCAAAGAAATAAACAAAAGAGAATTAACTCAAATGTCAAATGCTCTCTGACCGTAAACAAAAGGAAATAAAGGAGTCTGACCTTTCTCCCTGAACCTCAACCAGAACAGGAGAAAACCGTCACAAACAAAATGGCCGTTCACCCCCACTGCTTTCCAACTAAAACACAAAGTCTGAGAATTGTTCACACAGAAGCTGACCAAAGAGTTAACACAGCCAAAGCCCTTACAGACATTTCAGTGTTGTCAATGGGAACTACATTGACAGAAACTACAGCTAAAGACTTCTTCCCCCATGGGGCAGAGGAGATGCCAGGCTTTTAAAGTCCCATCCCCCAATCACGTGCAGCCATCATTCTTCCTCCCTCCAATCCTGAGCCAGCACCAGTCTCTCATCCTCCAATCCAGGGCAGCCATAAGGTCTTAGTGCAGCAATCCAGGTCACCTGACAAAAAAAACACCTACACACAAACAAATGGAACTGTCACCCCCCTACACAAACACTCGATATACAAAACAACAAACATACACAAATACGACAAGGGTCATAGCAAGCTGCGGAGGTTTTAAATGACAAAAAATATCTACTTTAATACCAAAAAAGTCTATTCTGGTGTTTGACTTGATGTGAAGTTTTCCCACGGCTTTACAGTAACCCCGCTCATCACCACTGATGTCATTCAGATTCTGAAGCTGGAAGAGTCCAAAGGGGACAGAGTGGCCTACATCCATGTGTTTGTTGGTGGAGATGGCCTGGAGCAGAACAGCATCAACCATCAGCTGGTTCAGTTATTTCAGAGAGCCCAGAGCAGCAGAGGTGGAAACCTCTTAGATGCAGGTATGTCTGACTCGACCCGTAAAAGTCCTGTTCAGCTCTGATCTCCACTCGCCGTTAGCTCTCTCTAGTTTAACACCAGCTTCAGGAAAATGCAAACCCCGTGGATTTGTTTCCATCCTTTTGCTGAGTGTGTAATTTTTTAGCCCCGACTTTTCCGGTCCGGAAAAGGACCCATAGTGACCCGACCCTGAACTGGCCTGTGGTCGCTTCACTGCAGTCGAGTCACAGTGTCATCCCCACGATGACCCTGAAGCCCCCGGTGCTGCCTGCCCCCCTGCAACTTCCAGAGGTGAGTGAATTCTCTCTTCAGAGGCAAATTCAATTCAATGCAATTTTATTTCTATAACCCAAACTCACAACAGTCGTCTCAATGGGCTTCATACCGGAAATTGTAAACATGAAATCAAAAGGATCATGAATTCAATAGAAAAGTCTAAACTAAGCAGACTAAACTAAAGTGGGCATCCCCGCCCTTAGACCCTCCTTCTATGTATGGAAAAACTCCTAAAAAAAACAGATTCTGTAAATAAATGATCAAGAATAGAGGAGAGTAGAAGTAGATGAGAATAGAGGACAGAACCCCAGTGGACCATAGTTACCCCAGCTTCAACTTCTAGCAGCCTAAATTTAAAGATGTTAACATTAAGTCAAATAATCTCTGAATACTAACTAGTCTGACAATAAGCCTGTCCAAAGAGGAATGTTTTCAGTCTAACTTTGAATGTAGAAACTGAGTCGGCCTCTCTTCCATGAGCTGGGAGTTTATTCCATAAGACAGGGGCTTGGTGGCTAAACGCTCTACCTCCAACCGTACTTTTACTAATTCTAGGAACCACAAGCAGTCCTGCATTTAGTGAGTGAAGTGTTCTGATTGGATGGTAAGGGACTATGAGGTCCTTAATATAGGACGGGGCCTTTCCATGTAAGGCCTTATAGGTTAACAGGAGGATCTTGAACTTGATTCTGGAATCAACTGGATCCAGTGAAGTGAAACTAACACAGGAGTGATGCGTTAGCTTCACTTAAGCAGGTGTTGGATTGTTGGCCTTTTTGAAAATCAAGGTTTTTATTGGACTCTTTTGTGCAGAAAACTGACAGTCTAGTCGCACTGGAGTTCTTGTGCAGTTCTTGGTTAAATGGTGTGTATAAGACCCAACACACGCACACAGATGTGACTTGGTGCAGATCAGGGGAATCTGACTGTTTAAAACAAAGCATGGCGAGGGCCCGCGGCGGCGCTGACCGTGGTGCTGACGCCATGTGGTTTCTGCTCAGCGCTCTGAATGTCAAACTGTAGAAATGTGGTTTTCCGTGTTCTTTGCGTGGTTTATTCTTCCCTGGTTTTAACGTGGTTCCTTCGTTTGGGAAAATTTCACCAGAACTTTTCTCACTTTTTCCACGTATGACCAATTTCCAAAAATGTACGTAGCAGCTGTGTGGCACGGCCCTCACTGCTCGCTTTTGTCCCGATGATGGAGCAAACGTTTGTTTCAAAGAGTCCAGCCCAGTGAGCCACACCCAGCAGCCAATCAGAATCCAGTATTCAGGCTAACCTTGGTGTAGTGTGTGACAAAATGGTCATTTCTGAAATGAACAATCGTTTGCTGTCTGTACTTAATCGTGATTTCCATCACACAAACGTGCTTCCTTGCGTCCTCAGCCCGGTCAGAACATGGACGTCTTCGTGGTCGTGGCGTGCCACCCGGGTTACTTTGTGGTGCAGCCATGGCGAGACCTGGACCACCTGGAGACTCTGATGAGGAGGATGTCTCTGTTCTACCACCAGAGGGAGGCGGGCGGTACTGTCACGCACGCTCAGACGGGAGACGTGTGTGCCGCCAAAATAAACGAGCAGTGAGTAGTATTTCAAAATAAAAGCACTGCTAATATCACCTTCAGAGAAAAAAAGTAAGAAAACCAAATCTAAACTTTGTTGGGTTGTTTGATTGACGTGTGTGAAGATTCCTCTTTATGGGTGAGTGGGGGGGGGGTAAACGTGTTTCTGCTTCCCCGCAGATGGTACCGCGTGCAGGTAAAAAGGGTCCTGGCCAACGGTTTTGTCTCTGTCTACGAGCTGGACTACGGTCAACTAGAGCTGGTCCAGAAGAGCCTCATCCAGCCTCTGGTGGAGCAGTTCAGGCAGCTGCCCTTTCAGGCGGTTCCTGCACAACTGGCGGGTGAGGCCTTCCTCACGGAGCTCTTCTTCCTCTCATGTCCTTCTCATGATCCTTGATGCTTTCAGTTTTATACCCAGAGTCGGATCGAGTATTCCAGAACGGTATTCTAATGAGAGTAGCTTTGGTGAAGGGTTTTCACCACCACGCACGTGTTTTCTAAATGTTCCAAACAACACATTTGTTGTTTTCGAAGCAACCTATTTTTTCAAAACCTGCAGATAAAACAAATACACAATCAGCTCCAGAACGACAACGCTGTGTGGACCAGAGAGCATAGTTTTAAAACATGTTAGGGCCGGCTTGCAGCCGCTACGTCTTGCATATTGCACAGATGGAAATTGGTTGTATGTGAATCTACGTTTGAAGAGGTGAGAGAGGTTTTGGTCTTTAGGTGAAATGTTCAGATGTATCATGAATGAACCCCATTAAAACCACAGACGTACAAATAAACCACGCAAAGAACACGGAAACCAACGTAGAACAAGAACCATATGTGGTTATTGTGCTGTTTATGTGCAATTCATTAGAGAGCTGTGCTTCAGTTACGTAATTTAAACGTGATCTGTGCGCCGTATACGTGATCGAAAAGTTATACATCGGTGGTTCATGCAGGAAAGGGCAATAAGACAAACGTAGAATGGTTGTAGAAAACCAGAAATTAGTGTATGCGTCTCACAAAAATCACATGAAAAATTACATCAGAATTGTATATAAACTACCTTAAATACACAAAAACTGCGTAATTCTCAACCGACCAAAAATTCCGACTGACTCAAAACCAAAATCACGTAAAGACCCGTCGACGGACATCCGTGCACAGCGACGAAGGCAAGAAACGCGTATGGATGACGTAGATCACGCATGGATCACCAAAGACCGACATTTCATACGTGGAAATGCGTAAAGTGTATGTAGCTGTGTGACACGGCCTTAAGGGACATGTGGTCCAACAGTCAGAGTTCTAAGAACTGGTTTTCTCCACTAGTCCAGTTTCCACTGATCCACAGCTGAGCTGCTTTAGTTTCACCTCACGTTGTTTTGTCAGAAGGAAACCACAAATGTTTTAACGCGCGACTAGAGATAAAACTGCTGCAGACGTCCCTCATCCACCCGTCTGGTTCCCCCGCCGTGCAGGTGTGACCCAGCACCAGTGGTCCGAGGCGGCGTCCATGCTGTTCAGGAACCGCGTGGAGCGGCGCGCCCTGGTGGCACAGGTGGAGAGCGTTCAGGATGTGCTGGAGGTCAAAGGTGAGCCGTGGAGGCGCAAGCTAACAGTTTACCTGGTGGACACCACGCTGGAGGACGAGGACCTGTGGATCCACTGCTTCATGGCAGACATCGAGTGACTTGTCCTCCTGGAGCAGAATTTCCTGACGTCGCAGTGTTGATAATAAACATTTTAAAGCAACTTTCACTGAAGGATGTTGTTGTTTTTTGACGTGTTTCGGTTGGAATCATCAGATTTCCTTCAGCCTGTCATCTGAGCACAAGACTGTGAAGTTTTCTGCCACAGCGATGCTGAAATGTTTTCCTTCTTGCTAGAGGACTATAAAAATTAGGGGTGTGTATTGGCAGGAGTCTGGTGATTCGATACGTATCCTGATATTCTACCAGAACACATTTTCTTTCTTTTCTTAAATTAGGACTCAGAAAAAACTCTACCTGAACATCAATACGTCTTCTATTGTCATAAAATTGTCAAATTTAAGATTATTGAATGATCACAATGTTACTGCAACGATGTCTCATATGGAAGTTGCTTTTACCCAAATTCATAGTACTTTTAATGTGGTAACTAAAACTATAGAAAGGGAACAGTCAGCATTGTCTGATTTCCACCACAAAATATATTTCAGTAAAAGAAAAAGTATTTGAATGAATGTGTCTTAACCAATAAGGCTCTAAAAGTATTTAAAGTAAAGTGCTGTTTAGTTTCAATATTTCTTAATGTAGCTTCTCCAGAAGGTTGGGAGCCTAAATGGTGTTTCAAAAATAAAAGGGGGGGGGGGTACAAAAATAATACCAATTCTTTCCAGAAACAAAGCGTGATGATGAGGCAGCATGACAGGGTGAAGGAATGTTGCTTTAATGTGGTGAAGAAGCTTTGTTGACATATCTGCACTGCAGAACTTTGACCCGCTTTGCTGTCAGCATTTTAGCTCCGTTCTTCAGCCGCTGTGCAGCTGCAGTGCTTCACTCCTTTCCGCTAAAAACGCCGCAATCCATGTTTTCATACGATACTGGCAGCAACAGCAACATGGCTCAGAGTTTCAGTTACCATCCCAAGTAAAAACTAAGTAGTTCATGCCTCAGAATAATGAAACAAGCTGAGTTCTTCCTGTAGTTTTTGAGTGTAGAGCTGCTCTGAGAGGCTCCGTGTTCTCTGCTGCCTACTAGCGGTTGAAGTGGAAAATGAGAGTCAGACGCTGAAGGACGCTCAGAAATAATTCAATAAATGTCGTCCTGCCAGCATTTTGAATCAATACTAGTATCGCCTAATGAACTATCACCATATAAACAAAACAATTAATTTCTAACACCCCTAATAAAAAGTTTTTTTTTTCAATGATTGAGACCCACATAGACCCAATTCGAACAGAAGACGGCCTTCTCTTTCTACGTGGCATGTCATCTTTTGCGGTCTCTCAGATTCTTTTCAAGCGATTCTGATGCTTTGTTTTCAAACAGCACCTCCTGTTCTGTGTCCTGATTGGCTGGAGACCGTGTCAATCAGTTTCCTGTTACAGAAACTTACAGATCTACAGATCTTTGTTTTCGTTCTAAAATCCTGGATTTATTTTCTATAAAGGTCTAAACTTTGAGAGTTTAACCCTTGTTAAACTACCACATGAACATTGGGAGTGGGGTCATCTGGACCCCACAAGATAATACAAAGGTTAAATGAGAGAAAAGTGAAAATGTTCATGTCTGTCTGAGAAAAGTGCATAAAGTGGTCATTGAGGTACGGAAGAGTTTTAGGGCCAGCTTACTATTTTTTTTTTTAAATTACGACTTTTAAGACAAATTTAGACGGTTTACTGTTGTAGCTTTGAGGAGTTTTCAAGCCATAAATATTTGAAATTCCACTCCGCGGATTTTATCGATCGCGAGTTATTTTTTACGGTGGCCCAGAAGGGTCACAACACATTAACTTTACAAACAACACATTAACTTACAAGTAACTCACAAGAAGTTCAACAGCCACACGGCCTCACGTAGTCCGCTATTATATATTCATGAGGGGAAAATAAAACCGCCGAACCGACCCTACAACCGCCCAAATTATGCAAACCCGGCCAAAGCCATTTTCACCTGCAAATTTAGAACCAAAACCGCCCAATCTGGCAACACTGCTGCTAGCTTCTCCTGTAAAAAAATCATGCTCCCTCCACAGCTCACTGTGACGTTACCTTCTGTTGAGTAGTTGGCCACTCAGCCCAGTGGAAATTTCAGAATAAAAGCACTTCCATTGCTGCTTTACTTCCGTTGTGAGTTAATGTGTTTTGTTGTGAGTTATTGTGTTGTGAGGTAATGTGTTGTGTGTAAAGTTAACGTGTTGTGCTGTGACCCTTCTGGGCCACCGTAATTTTTGGAACGAAATTCCTGCAATAAACGAGCGACCACAGAACTGATGAAAACGTATGCAGATATGCAGCAGAAGACACGAGAACAGGACATTTTGTCATCATCACTGGATGAGAAACGCAGTTTAATTCAATTCAATTCAGTTTTATTTGTATAGCCCAAAATCACAACAACAGTCGTCTCGTTGGGCTTCAAAGTAAAACATGAACTCAAAAGGATCACGAATGCAAAGAGTTCAATAGGAAAATACAAAAATTAACTAACAAACTGACTAAGCTATACTGGCATCCCTGCCCTTAGACCCCCCCCTTCGCGGTAAGGAAAAACTCCCAAAAAAAACGGATTCCGGAAAAAATGAAGAAACCTCAGGGGTGTCCACATGAAGGAGGGATCCTCCCCCAGGACGGACAGGCGATGTACCAGAACTCTTAGAGAAGAATTAACTTATCTAAATCTACAACTACATATTTTAAGTCCAGCAGACGAGCTTCATCCAGTCGTGGTTGGGGGGACAGTCGAAGGCGCGAGTCGAGCTGGAGACAGGAACCACAGCCAGGTGTAGGAGCGGGAGCAAAGGCGAACATTTCATGAAGTTTTGCACAAACTGAGATGTGAGGAGCTGCAGCCTCCAAAGTCTCACATATGGAAGCATTTCTGTAGCATAAAAAAGAAAAGTCAAAACCAGAAATGCTTTTTGATTTTTAAAATGAGGCTGAGTTCGTTGACTTAAAATGCAACTGAAAAATCAAACCTTCAAAATCCTTTTTATATCTTCAATTTCAACACCGCTGATTCTGTCACTTAATTAAAGCGATAATGCAAAGACGGCGTTGCATTTTCGTTTTCACATCCCACTCGCAAAAATTGTGGCATAACTCAATTCCAGTCAGTAACAGAATGAGCCGTGATGAAGAAGAAACTAAAAAAGCATTGAGGAGGATTGATTTTTCATTTTATTTTTGAGTCAACAAATGCAGCTTCATTTTGAAAATAAAAAAGCATTTCTAGTATTGATTTTTATTTTTAATTATGCATCATAAATGCTTCCACAGGGAATAAGACGGAGAAGACAGACTATTTATTGGCTATTTTGAAATTTATTAGCATTATTTTTCCTAAGATTCTTTCTTTGAAAACCACAGAGAGAGTTTTTGGTTGTTTTGCTTTTGTTTAATACAGAAAAAAGAAGTTGTGTGGCCCCCCAGAAGGAGAAGTTTGGGACCCCCGCTCTAGAAGATTTATTGTTTTTCATTCTTCCGATTATTTAAACCCCACCTGAACGCAGCATTTCTCTACGTTTGGGATTTACATGAGCTACATCACATGGCTCTAAAATCAGAACTAAAACCAGTTTTGAAATAAAAACTCAAAAATCTTGTTTCAAAATGTACCTTAATTTTCAATCCAAATGTTTTGGTTCAGATTCCGTGTTACGTCTTTCTCTTGTCAGGTGGATGACCAAAACACTTCTGCTCTTCTGTCCAATTTGAGAACTCGAGTCGATTCCCCACCTGCAGGACTAAACGCTTTCCTTTCATATCAACAATACGAACATCCAGCTTTGTAAAGGTTTGGATGTTGTTTGTTTTCGTGGGAGAAACGCAGACACGCCGCTGAGGTCGACTCTAGGATGACCTCATGAAATGGGCGGCACCCACAAGGAGTGAAAGGCGGAGCCTCAAAGATCGAGTCGTCTTAGTTCTGGGTAGGAAAATAAGCTGTGAAAAAACTCATATTTCATTAAAATGGTTATCAGGGGGCGTGGCCAGCAAGAGCTGAAAAAAATCAGAACTGAAAATTGGACGGTGACCCGTCCAAGATTGACCCCGCCTTCACCCATCAGGACCCGGGTCAGGCCCCGTGACCCTGAAAGGGGACAGCGGAAGGATGGATATTTCATTTATTCTGGTGTAGACTGCTTTGTGTTACCAGATATGAAAAGGGCTAAAGGGCGGGGCCTAACACGTCCAGGACTCTGGACAGATAGTGCTGTTAGTGAGACTTTACAAGAACCCACCATTCATTCACAAGAGGCCAGCATGTCAACATGGAAGGTTTTAGTGCTTCTCAAAAGAGTTTTATTTGTTAGAACTGTTTTGCACAGACACGAGTTTTGAAAAACATTCAGACTTGGTGGTGAGGAAAAAAAATCCACAGATGTTTTAAACAAACGATCGTCATCCGTGTCTGAATGAACACTGGCTTCACTTGGTTTCATTAATAAAAAGTCACAAACCAATAGTTTGGACATCGTTTGCACAATGATGAGAAGAAGCGGCGGCGTTTAGACGTCACGTCGTATGACTGCTGTCTCTCACTCGTGCTTCCAACTTTCTCTGGTCGTTTTTACATCATCACTGCCACACAAACAGTAACACAACCCAACAAAAATGTCTACTTCATCACAACAATGATGGGAGTCATCAAGTGTGCGACTGTCTCACAACGCAGATGATTTGAGGAAAGGTCTGAACGCTGAAACCCCGTTCAGGAAGAAAACTGCTGACCATCGAAATGCTTCGATGACCTTAATGATCTTCGTCTCCGTAGGATGCTCATGCCGAGCGCCTCATCAAAAGGCCGTGTCGCGCAGCCGCTACGTACATTTGACGCACATTGAACGGATGGAAATTTGTCATGCGTGACTCTACGTCTGAAAAGTGAGAAAAGTTGTGGTCTTTAGGTGAAATGTTCACAGATGTGTCACAAATGAACCACATTAAAACCACAGAAGTACAAATAAACCACGCAAAAAAACACGTAAACTAATGCAGGACGTGAACCGTGTCTGATTATTGTGCGGCTTATATGCGATTCATGTGTCAATTATGTCATTAGAGTGGGTACAAAAACACAAAAACCATACACGATTGGTTTGTGGTTTGTAACCAGATTGCTTTTTGTGTTTCAGGACTTTGTCATTTGTTTCTGGGATTTGCAAGACCCTGTCTGCAAATAATTGTTACTGTTTAGACTAAATCTTGTTGGAATTATGATCATTATTTTGTTTAATACCATCATTTAGAAACTTATTACATTTAAAATCCAAGAAACTGCAACCAAAAATCTGTAACATTGAGACGATCATCCTTTAAGAAAAGGAAAAATTCTTCTGGATTCATGGAATCAGATTAGTGGGGATCGATCGATGCGCTCGCTTTAACCCTTGTCCTATTCTATGGCGTCCAGATGACCCCCCCCCCCCCTTCCATTGAGGTGTTCCCCCTACCATGACAAAGGTGGATAAAGGTGGAAAGATTTCATGTAATTGAAGAAAAAAGGTTCAGAGCACTGTCTAGTGGGTCTAGATGACCCCACTCCCAATGTTAACGTGCCTAGGATAGCACAAGGGTTACATAGTGCGTTCTACATTCTATAGTTTGTCTGAATCTACAATTCCTAAATCCAAAGCCCTGGAAATTTCCCAGAAGTCTCAGCAAAAAACCAGTGAGCATCAATGCTCACTAGATTGGAGAATATAGACCACAATACGTTGCGATGGAACAGTTTTTACCAAAAAAACGATTTAAATGTATTTTTTAAATAAACCATCGACGTTTTTTTTATCTTCATAAGACAGTGGACTCATAAATAATCATCACAAAACGCTCAGATGAATTAGATTTTAACTCTGGGAAATCGATGACGTCATATTCACTGTTTAATAAAAATGTAAAGAAGTAGTGAGCGTGGAGTCTGAATTGCTTTTAAAATCAAGGGCACTAAATAGTCCTAAACTATAACTATATAGTTTTTTAGGAGTTAGGGGTCAGGGTGGGAATTCGGACATAGAGGCCTATTTGTGTATGTATCTTTCAAAAATCACGCACAAATGCTTAAGATTTATGAAATAATTGCTTAAAAACGGTGTAAAAAACACATGAACTGAGTAATTCTCAACCAACCAGAGATTCTGAACAGTTTAAAACCGAATTCAGGTAAAGACCTGTCGGCTGAAACAGTCGACGGGTCGACAGACAGCTGAACGCAAGAAACACATATGAATGACGTAGGTCATGCATGGATCACGAAAGGCCGAAATTTCATGCGTGGAAAAAGCACAAAATGTGAGCAGTGGCTGTGAGACACGGCCTTCACAAGAGTCCTGGTGTGGAGTCAGAATTCCCAAATTTAGCCCATTATTTTTCTGTGTCTGCTTGAACATGAGGAGCTGCAGAAACAGAACTATCCGGGTTTCTATGACACACCTTGACTGTATCACAGACCTGGACTGAGTGACGTCCCCCCCAAAGACAATGCTTCACTTCAGGCTCCAACCAAATGAAGTCGCTCCAGTCGCCATTTTTACCATGATACGGACGGCGCCACGATGGAGCCAAATGTCGTCAGTGAGCAGTGATTGGTCCGAGTCAAGTCATTGTTACTACAGCAACCGCTTGTCGGAGGCCACACCCCTACCACTTGAAAGCAGGCTACACAAAAATCTGTCAAAGTTTTTGAATGTGGGGACCCTCAGGCTCCTCCCACCTTTATTGAGACATCAGATTGGTCAGTTTATCACTTGAATAGCTACAGAAAAAATATCATGTAAAAAAAATAGGATAATCAAGATGAGTAACAGCTGTTTATAGGATTTTGGCTTCTCAGAGCCAGCAGGGACTTCCTGATTGGAACGCCAGGTGGGAGGAGTCACTCAGTCCAGTTCTCATTTGCCTCGATGCACTGAGCTGTTCGGTACACTCCAGTATTTTCAGCGTTTCTGTTATAAAATGGACCAAACGTAATATTTTTGGGCCCCCATTGGTTGAAGATCCATAGAAAAAGGAACAGACCGGTTAAGGCGGAGCTACCTGTTGATTCGCTGAAGGTCATAGAAGAAAGCGCCAAGAAAGCGACCGTCATCCTCGCCACCGCCGCCCGCAATCTTCTCTCAAACAACACGAAATGCTTTTTATCTAATCTACGAAGAACCAAAAGCCAAGAGGAAACAAAGGGGCTGCTGGATGACAGCCATTGTTGGTGTTGTTAGCTTCACCCCGCGTGCGCCAGGACGGTCCAACTTTGACTGGAAACGCTCACCTGAATGGCTTGGACCATTCTAAACCGAGCCGGACTGTACCACTCAGTGGAAACGAGGCTCTACAGACGTCGATCAGAGCAATGATTTACAATTTTTTTTTTACTATCTGTCCATCTTTTGTCGTCATGTTATAATAAATGCTAATCTGTAGATAATTAGCATTAAACTGAGGGGAATTAGTATGAAGACGTGTGTCTGTCTGTTCATGCATGCGTGTTTGTGTTACAGGCGAGTCAGCAGGTTCTGGATTCCACCTCCAGGACGTTTCCGGCTGATCTGCTGGTTCTGGTCCGATGAGACAGGAGTGAAGCATCATGGAAGCGGTTTCCTCAGTGTGTTGGCAGAAAAAACCCAACAGAGAAGACCTGCTTTAGGCATGTGTCTGCTTGAAAGAGGCTCTTCCATGAAGCAGAGCTTCAGTATAAAGGGATTCAGAGAGAAGACGGTCAAATGAAAAGAAGAACACCCAAAAATCAAAAGGCAACACTGCTGGTTATCAGGTCCGAGTTCCACTTTTGCTCCGCTTTTATTTGCCAGCGTTTATGTCTGGAGACAGAAAGCTCTTCGTCTTCTACATAACCCTTCTGCCACTCGTCTTCCTCGCCACCTCCACACTCTAGAACTCAGCAAACTCCTTGGCACATTTCTCAGAGAAGGAAACGCGAATCTCCTCCTCTTCATAGTCGTCAAAGTTGCTGGTGTCTCCAGGTCCTTTAAACTTCGGGACGAAGGGAGCCTCCACCTGAGGAGCGACAGAGGAACTCGCTTTAGGGAGGTGCGAGGAAAAGAAGCTAAGGGGGGAAAGCAAAACGCACCTTTTTCTGGTAAATGGCGATCCAGTCGGTGGCTGCAAACCACTTGTGGCCTTTGATGTCATTGACTCCGTTTTTCAGGTTCCCGTAACGTTTTGTGAGATCCACCTGACAGAATGACAGCAGATCAGATGTTTCTCACTCTCAAGTTAAAGCTTTTTAATGTCAGCCCCCCTCAGATGTTTTTATGTCCCACCTGTAGCAGGTTCCTCAGGAGGTCCTTCAAGTCGGAGCTAAAGTGAGATGGAAAACGCACCTGGAAAGAAAAAAAGAAACTGTAAAAGCTTTGAATATTATCCAGGAAAAAGAGGATTTTTATTCGTTCTTAGACATTTCAAGTGAAATATTG
>CM074490.1:3299268-3376753 GCA_037389245.1 Oryzias sinensis
AAAACAGCCTCTTACAGCACATAGATTTAATCCTGTTTATTAGAACAGACATGGAAATTACTGCTTGATGTTTGCATGAGATAAAAAAAAAGACAAATAATTGTATTTCAAACAGCGAATAAATATAAAGTATCAGAATTGGGACAAAAAAGGAACTAAAGTTGGGTGGAAATAAAAGAAAATCCAGTAATTCACTACTTTCAGATCCACATTTCCATCCAGTCGATTCATCTAAGGGTCTGTCTGTGGGGGGAGTAAAGCTCCCTGCACCCCTACACACAATCCATGGAGTTGTCCTGCATCCATCCAAGGGGGGGCATCTTTCCCGCTTTGCAAAATGGGGGGAGCATCCCGCCCACTTTGGGGGAGGGGTCTACATTCTCTGCGTCTTCCATCTTGTCGGCCGAACCGTCCCAGTTGATGTGAAACCGAGTGACCCGAGGGTTCGATGCCAAAATATTCCTCTGGAGCTGCAAGGGTTAAAAAGAAGTTTGTCAAGAAGAATTCCTCCTCAAGTCTGTCAGCATCACGTATAAGAAGGGGTTAATGGCGTGATCAGAAATGAGTCCATGCCGTGGAAGCCTGAACCATCCGGCGATTATTATGACGCTTTAGGTTTCCTTCAGCAGTACAGCAAAAAAAAAAAAAAAAACTAGAAGAAGCCGCATTTCTAGAATCTTCTAGAAATGCGGCTTCTTCTAGTTTTTGTTTTCAATGTTTCTGCATCAGCAACTGTAAAACCTAAAATACGCAGAGAGGACAGCCTCACCTGATTTTCTAACTCGCACAATACATTCTGTGGGTAACTGTGTGTACTTGCGATTGTGTACACGCATGTACACTCGGATATAAAAATACGAAACACAATTTAGGGACGCACCGCTTGTAATGACAGCAGCTTAACTCACGCATTGCACAGACTTTTACTGCCACACGGTGTGGCTTTTTTCAGCACTGCCATCCAGTTATCCGCAATTTAAACGGCTGCAAAGAAGCGAACCTGTCGGGAAATGCAACCGGAAGCTGGTCTTATTGTAAATGTTTATTTATAATTATTAAATGTACCTTTTTCGGGGAACAGCAGCTTACTGTTCATATAGAACATTTAAGGACCAGTAGGAAATGTTGCCTTCAAATGTTTGACGTTTGAGGCGGCTTATTCAAAGATTTGCGCAGTTATTCATGAAAAATACAGTTTGAACTAGAAGGAGCGACGTTTCCAAGAGAAAATGCAGCGTTGATGCTGCTGAAAGAAAATTAAAGGCTAATAACTGGCAAAAAATGTAATAAAGAAGAAATGATCAAAGTTGACCATAAATAAAGTGAAAACAGCACAATAACAAAAAAAAGAAGTTTTTGTGAAAAATGCCAGACTCGGGTATCGAACCAGCGAGCTTCTGCTCCAAGGATTCTCCATTTATTTCAATGGAGGCAGAAATCCTGGAATATCTGGAAATGTTCAAGGATTTGAAGGAGCAAAAGTCAAAGCTGGAAAAAGCTGAAAGAGCTGAACATTTGAATAGTTGAAATGGATGAAACATTGTAGGAGTTAAGCGGCAGACAAAAGGAGGAGGATACTAGAATAAAGAGAGAAACAGGAAAACAGTGGGTTGAATACTTTATAGCAGTCAACTAATTGCTTTTTCTGTTCACTAAGGAATTTCATCAAAGCAGGTCGTTTTTGCGAGTTTGGTAAAAAAGGAAACGCTTTATCAGCTTTTCCAGAACTTTGAGCTTTTTGAGGATCATCTGCAGCGTTACTTCACGTCGCTCCGAGACATTTGTTTTGCTCTTCACGTTACCTGAGAGTAGTTTGGCTTCAGAGGCGGACTTTCCCGTAGTTCTGGATCTGTGTATTCATTATTGACGTAGTAACCGATGCGGATGAACTCCTGTCCCCGGTAGGTGCAGGTTATGAGGACGACGGTCACGCCGACGGCATCGCTCTCGGGAATCAGGGTTGTGTTCGGAGCATCTGCCTAGTTAAGTCAGGAGGAAAAAAAAGACCTTTGATCGACAAATAGAAACATGTCAAGAAAGGAAGAGAAAGATGTAAAAACAGGAGATTTGCATTAAGCACATTCAACCAGACTGTAAACTTTTCTGCAAATTTGGACCAAAACGTTACCAGTTTTAGAGCAAGACCAGTTCCAGGACCAAAGGTCATTAAGTTCTCTGAAAAGCCCCAGGATGACAACACTGTTGTGTAAATTCTCCAATCACTAACAAATTCCATCGACTGCTTTATAAACGATGTGCCGACTCTGCCATCGTACATTTCTATGACACAATGTAGTGAAATCCAGAGGAGGAGGCATCTGTTCCAAAACGCCTCTGACATTTTCTAGAAAGAGATGCATCCGTTCATGTTTTGTCCTTTACACCCGCAGCATTTCCTCTGAGGAGGCCGACGTCGTCGTCTCTCTGTGGCCCACAGCAGAACGGGAGGCAGGAATAATGCACAAAACAATACCATCAGCATTCATACAAAGACGTAAACTTAGGATAGGTCAACGTTAAATCAAAGAGTGGAGTGGAAGGAAGCGATCTTATAAAATCCCTCTCATGTTCTACAATAAGCGCTTTATGACATGATTTGTCGTTATTCGGTTCATAACTTTTATGTTTTGACTTTTGCATTTTGGTGCCAAACGCTGCACGCGTTTCTGAGTTTTCCTCTAAAAACCAGCTCTCTCAGAATGAGCCACATTGTGACATCACGAAGTGAAGAAGGGTCTGTGCTGCCAGCCCCGCCCCCAGGCTAACGGACACGCCCACTTTATCCGTGGAGCTAGCTGATCGGTTAAATCAGGGGGGTCAACCTCATTTTCACTGAGGGCCAGCTGTCCTCTAAAGGCCAGATGTAACTTTTACATGTAACTAAATGTAAGGAAAAATAAATGTAACTACTCCTTAATGTTAAATGACTCATTCATTTATTTATTCTAACTTTTTATAGTAACAATTACAGTTGCACAGAAAACATGTTTGCTTGTTACTTTAGCATAAATCCTTTTACATTTGATTCTGTCAGGTTAGGTCATATGGACAATGTTTACGTCCTAATGTATATTTGTCCAATCCCATATTTCAAGTCAGATATGAATAAATGCACACCAAAACGTTGATGCTCTCGCGGGCCACATAAAGTGACATGGAGGGCCACATTTGACCCGCGGGCGGCTAGTTTAACACACGTGGGCTAATTGGTTTTATTTTTTATAAACCATATGTACATCCATCTTTATAAACGTTCAGATATATGGATATAGTTTACTTAAGAAAAGCAGGATATAGGCCCTTTAATACCAAATGCAACTCCTTTCACTAAATACTACAGTACTGCACTTTATCTACTTGACTTTATCTCTGATGTTTTTAGATTTATGTTTTACATTTAAGCTGTACTTTTATTTTTAACCCTGACTTTTCTATATTCTTTCAAACAGTCAGAGAGCATCAGAATCCTCACTGTGCTTTGAATGACTATGAAGGAACTTGTAGGAGTTAAGTGCTCAGTCAGAATCAGAACCATCCTGTTCATGAAGCATAGAGCTCTAATTAAAGTCTTTGTCATCTCAGACTCAGAATAAAACCAGTTTCAGTAAAATCTGCTTTCATCTTCAACGCCTGTAAAAAACCACAACACCACCTTTTCAGAAAACTCACCTGGAACACAAACATGTGTCTTCCCGCAGGTACCGGCCCGACCAGAACCGAGTCCAGAACTTGATCGTATTCTTCACTCTCAGCTGATCCCACATAGATGATTTTCCATTCCAGATCTGGCAACACACAGAAGAAGCACACATTTCTGTCAAATGTGCACACAAAAGTGGGCGAGCAGGTGTGTAGTTTGAGCGGTGCAAACCACCCGCCAGCATTCAGGGTCTCCACCGTCCATCCAACCGTACATTCATCCATCTTTTAAACCTGCTTTATTCCCAGAGGTTACTGGGATGCTGGAGCCGTACTGGGCTACACCCCGACAGTTTGCCAGTCAGAGTCGGTTTATTGTCCCATGCAAGTGCTGACCACTACACCACAGTGCAGCTGCTGGTCAAACACTTCTCCATCAATAATATTCAGTTCATGACGAAGGCATTATGAAAACTAAAAAGGTAGAAGATCCTGAGGCTCCCAGGCGTCCTGTGCAGGACTGTTTTATTTTGTATTTGACCTACATGTTCTGTTTTACATGTTTGAAATAAATCTAAAAATAACTAAATAAATGAAACATAAATTTGTGAGTGTAGCCTTGACATTTTGGTTGTATTTTATTTTTTTAAATCAATATCTAAATTCTTGAATTGCATAATCCTAGTGAGTGCGTTTTTTGTCTTTTATTTCAAATTTAGATGGTAAAATATATAAATATATTTAGCAAAGTTGTTAAGAAGTCGTTAACAATGCCCATCTCATCCAAAAGAACAATTATATATAATTAATCGCATATTGTTTTTATGCAAATGACACATAAAATCCAATCCAAATCAAATCCAAATCATACCCCACATTTCACTAACTTTGTCAATAAAACATTCTGACATGAAGAAAAAGCCATTAAAACACTCGATCTGTGCGTCAGGAACCCCAGCCTTGTTCTTTTCCTGTTATTGCAGTGCACTGTTTTGTATTGGATCGCTGTGTTCAATAAAGTTTGTTTAAAAAATTAGTCAGCAAAAAAAACTGTTCTGTTCTCTTTTAACACTTTTTATTTTACCCTTGACTTGAATTGAACAACTGGCCAATCAGGTCCAAGCAAACCAGACGGACAGATCTCGGAACCAATGAGAACACGCAGGGGGCGGGGTTTATTTCTCAAACGCGCCGGCGCCAAACTCAAAAAAACTTGTCCAGTAAAATACCAAGAAAAAGAAGCCGAACAGTAAATTGAACAATCGTCTCATAACAAAAGGCTCTCTGCGTGTTAAATACGGTTCTGCGATTTATATTTCTGTCACAAAAAGTAGGCTTGAAGTGCGAACATAGATAGTTAGGACATTAGACTTTAAAAAGTGCATTCACTAAATCCAGCACTCACCCTCCGCCAGATCCTCCATGCATTCAAAGGTTATTTCAAACTGAAACGGATTCCCAAACTGGCTCGGGTTGTCCAGAACAGCAACATTCAATACTTGTACCTTTGCCATGATTAAAACAAAAACAGCAAAAAACAAAATTTAACCACAACTCCGCTGTAGGCCTGACCACAACCGGACTGGGTGCTGGAGAGCCGCGCAGGCAGAAGACAAAACGTGGGTTTTATTATGTTCCTCCAGGAAAAGAAGACCGATATTAATCCGTCTGCATAAAATTGAAGGATTGACCACCGGAAATACGTCACTTGGTTCTTCTTCCCTGGCTGTAACACGTTCAAGTAAAGCACATTGACTCAGTGCTGCCCTCTAGTGGTTGTTTGGTAGTACTGACGTTTGATTTATCTTTTTAGACGTCCAGTCACAGAACATGCAGACAATTAAAATCACAAACATTTTTTCACTTGTATACGGATTTATTTAGACAGTTTTAAGCAAACGTTATCAACAAAACTTTATATCTGTACTTGTATGACGGCTAATCTCCCAAAAATCTAAACTAGAGCAACGATCAAGCAGCAGACCAATGCAATTAACAATAACAACAACTATAATAATAAGACCCCAAAATATACTATGACAAAAAGTAGCCTGGAGAGCAACCCCATGATCCCAAAAGGGATGTAGCGGCTTAAGAAAACAGATAAAAGAAAGAAAAAAAGGCACTAGTTTACATAAATAACTTCAGAGTTTTAGAGCTTTATGACTTTTTAAATTTTAAAGGAAACGATAAGTCTCAGTTTAAAAAAACAACATTTATGAATTAAAATTTATTTTATAAATTTTATTCATAACTCAATTGAATGTTTTTATATGTAAATAAAGAAAGACAGCTTTATGTTGAAATCCATTCATATTAAAAAGATCCAGTAAATAAAACAATTCCTGCCAAAAAAAAATCAACCAAACTTTGCACCACAAAATGCAGTTCTCAATAGACAATTCAAAATGTAATTTAGGGGTAGCTTCTAAAAATACACTTCGCAATTTAGAATTCAACATCAAAAATAAAATATAAAAAAAGAAAAATCAATTGCATTTTAATTTGTCATGTTTTGTTTATGTCATAATTCAAATAACAATACACTTTGCAATTTACAAAACAATACTTAAAAAATGACACTTCAAGACACGGTTTGATTAAAAGTAATTTTAAAGTAAGTTAAAATCTTATGCATTGTAAAATGCATGCTGTTTTGTGTCAGAATGCAAAAAATGCAAAACAGCGCCCTCTGGTGTCATAGATCTGCATTGCATTGCGCTATGTTTGTCAAAATTCAGATTTAAATGATAACTGTCAGACTCTCATCAGGGTGGGTCCTACCATCCCCTCTAAATTTGCTTAAAAATTGTCATATTGAATTGTAAATTTTAAAATTGGATTCTGAAATGCAAACTGTATTTTCATATGCTAAGCCTGTATATTGAATTTTAGATTGAAAAATGCATTTTCAAATAGCGAATTGTCAGTTCAGGATTGCTTATTACTTCAAATTATGATTCAAAAACAAGGATTTGTGTTGGCTCAGCTAAATATCTCAATTAAAAAAAAGTTCCCTTCCGACTCCAGGCCGGAAGGCGGCGCAGACTAAGGAGTTACACGGAAGTAGAAGGAGGCTAACTTCCGGTGTTCGCTGCACATTTACCCTTGGTCGCCAATTTCGGTAAGTTACGAAATTTTAAACAGAAATCAAAGCTTGCCGCTTATGATAGTTTATTCATATGATCAATGTTTTAAAAAACTATATAAGAATATAAATACGAGTTGTTTCATCTCGGTGTCCTTCTTTTAAACGTCCTTGAGCGAAAGTGCATTAAGATTAACTAGCGCCATAGCGGCCAAATTAATCTGATTTCCTCCACTGGATCCGCTAAACGCCACCCTGAAATAACTATGTTGTTTTTAGCGGATAAAGAACTCGGTCTGTGTGTTTTTGGTTGGAATTACAAAGTGATCAATTAAAACCGGCGCCTTGTGCTTTCCTGACAACAAACCGGCAGGTCCCCAGTTCTGTTTGTGGAAACCACTTTACTTCACAACAACAAGACAAATTACTTTTCAGAGTTTATTGAAATTAATACTTTGTCGGAGTTTTAAGCCTGAAACCTCCTCCTGGTTACAGCAGGTTTACTATAATAGACCATGATGTAGGAAGAACACCAATGTAATCTTTACACTCAGTTGGGACCATTCAAGTCGACATTATGTAGATTTTACATAAACTTTAGAGACTTTAAGCTACAACTTTCTATCGTTTGGTGACCACAAGCGATAGTTTCCAATTCCGAACACATAAGTTAATACTTAGACCTAAAATTATGCAAGTTCTTAATATTTTTTCCCGCCTATCGCCTTTGCAATGCGGCTAAAAAACAATGGGAAAACGTTGTAATCACTGGTCGATGACGGGTTTTTCAATACCACATCTTCACTATCTGTGCTCTAAATACCATCAATCACAGGACGTTATTCAAGTGATTCAACAATTTAACATGAGTTTGTCATTTTATGTAATTACCTGCTTTACGTCTGCGGGGTGCAGTTCATTATTCTGTTTTAAGGACTTGAACCTGTGACGGCTCCTTACTGGGCTCAGTAACATTGTGCATAATGATGTGGCGTGGGGGAATCGGGTCTGCAACGACAAACGTCACGCGTTTCATTGAGTTTCCTCAATGTTTAGGGGGACAGATCTCATCGAATGCCTTTCACATGAAATTGACCCAGAAAGCCGCTACGTCCACGGTACCTTCTACCGAATGGAAATCAGAGTATAAACTATCCCAGAATGCTCTGTGACACAAAAATGAACCCTTCCCAATGCAGAAACCAAGTTCGGCATGCGCAGACAGCCTCTGCGCTATACCTTTAGTATAGACAACGTATAAGATAAAGATGCTTTATTGATCCCAGTTTTAGGCTTGTCAACCTTGGGATTCATCAAATGATCAGGCAGACGGCTAAATGGCAGCCATGTAGAGAACATACAGCTTTCATCATTCCGGATCATCCCTAAGGAAAGACAAACTAAAGCTACCTGGATTCAGCACTTCTGTGAAGACCGCCATTTTATTGGATCTTAAAAAACAAATTTCAATTAAAGTTGTGTTTTTTCTGTTCTTGTGACATATTACTGATGACACATAAGGAAAGTTGTAGGCCTGAGTATCGCCAATACTTCCCAGAATCGATTCATTTTTGAATTTACTCAGTTTACACATTTGGACATATTTGTATAGAAATACATTAAGAATCTATAGATGTTTTCTGCTACAGTTGACATACTGTAAATGCATCAGTGAAATAATAAACCAGTGATTGTTAACACCATACAGGGTTACAGCATTTCTCAAACAGAGAAGCTCCAACAAAACTGTGCAGATCATTAACATTGTTAAGGTTCAGAAACGGACTCGTATTACAAAATAAATGTTCTGCCTCTCCTGGAGGCGTTTCAGTTTGGCCACTAGGTGGAGCCCTCGCTGTAGCGTCACATTTTATTCCACAAGATTGGAGCAAAAAAAGTTTCCTCTAAAGAGTTTGTAAAATTCCTGCCTGTGAGTCTTTGAAGCTGTTCATTTAGTCAGCAATGTTTGTTTAGGTCAGCAAGCGTTAGCATTAGCCGTTCTACAGGAAATTCCATTACACGTTAGCATCAAGCTAGCAGACTTTGGCTTTAGTGCTGTTGTGCATTAGTCTCCGGAAAAGGGAAGGCATAAAAGATCGATCTCTACTTTTACAGATTGATTATTGATTTATTAAGCTTGCATTGATTCAGAACAATTGATCGATTTTTATAAACCCAGCCATAACATTTCTTAATTTGTAAAGTAGAAAATACGATGGGCGGAGCCTCTTGCTCCCTGCTCCGCCCCCTTCTGATCGTCCACTTGCAGACAACCAGATCCATGAACGTCTTTGTTTCTGAGCTGGAATCTGGATCCAAACCGCACGGCTGGATGGCTCACCAGTACTGTTAGCCAGGGGGTGTGAGGGGCTGTAAGCTAGTGGGACTTAAAACAGAGAGCTCTCAGCAACGGGGACGGGAGCGGGGGGTGCCCACAACTCAGAGGTGAATTTCCGATGAAACTCCTGCCGCTCTGCAGAAACGATGTCCTAGAAAGTGAGTCAGGTTTTTAGATTTTGGCTGAAAACTGCATCATCACAATCAAAAGACCATTGGGAACGCTTTGGAAATGAGAAGATGATCGGAGGTCTAAGCCGGAAACCTCCACCCGTTCCTTGCACCATCGTCAACTAAACTCAAAGGCGTTGAAAGTCGAAGGAGCGGACGGTGTTTGTCAGGAAAGCCTCTTTCTTCACGCTGTCTGTGGTTTCAGGTGGAAAGACCTCATGGCTGCAACGATTCGCCTGCTGTCCTCTGTGCCGCGCTCAGGTAGGACTTTTAAAAATGGACGGGTTGTTCTTTGCTTCTTGTGTTTAGGTCCGACGCGCAGAAATCACCAGATGCAAACACTGAACTCACCGCACAGACGATTGCAATAGAGGCAAACAAGTTCAAACTGTCATGAGGAAAATGTGTCAACATATGAAATAATAGAGTCTAATAGAAGAAGCATCTGCTGCTGTGTTAACTGTGTCTGAACACGTGATGTTCTAAAATCTTATTTAAATAAACGTTTCACAATGTAACATTTTAATTTATAAACTGAAATCCTCATTGTTACACTTTGTAACTCTACTTAGAAAAATCAAATAGAATGCTGGGTAAAAAAATAAGATCATCCATCCACAACAGTGATAAAACCTGAAGATGGTTTTTCAGCTTTTATTCACACATTTGCATTTATTTCTATTTATTTCCCTGCAGGCATCTTTGTGGTCAGCCAGAACGCGGTGAGATGCTTCAGTGTGTCCCACCAGAGGTGTGGATTCAGTAAGTGTTTACATTTACCTTACAGTCACAGCGGGAACCGAACACGTCCTCTGACTGCAGGCCTCAGTCACACCCACCCGGCATGCGGTGCTGCGGGGTTTTTGGGTCGTCCCGGTCCGTTGAGGGTCTCACAGACCACCGGGAGCCCTTGACCTTTTAACCCCTGTAGTAGGAACAGTCCACCTGGTCTAGGCCTGCACAATAAACCACAAATTTATTGTTATCGCGATATCAGCCTGTGCAGTACTCATATCACAAAAGTTGGCGAAGATTGTGAAAAATGGTTACATTAAATGTGCAAAAACCATCTCAAGGCAGCTTGAAGTATTTAGCAAATCAAATAAATCCATTTTGTGCATTTGACCAATCAGGATGGACGCCTTCACGTTGTTGACCAATCAGGATGGACGCCTTTACATCCTTTAGATGGAGCCCTTTCATGTTAGATGCTGTAGATGAGGTCATCTGGACTTTAATATAAGTTATGTTGACTCCTATTTAAATTAAACTGTTGCAGTGAAATGCAAAGGATGTTTTTGATTGTTTCGCTATTTGTTAATTTATTGGAAGTTATATCGTCATCATAGTATTGATCCCTAATATTGCATATCACGAGTTTTCCGCATGTCCTGCAGCCGTAATCCTAACCTTCTTATCTTTCTTCATCACATAATCCCTCAAAATATGTTTACTGAGTGAAATGTATTTTTTTATGTTCGAGATGGTTACATTCTGTGAAATAACAAGAACAAAAAAGGGATTTGTATTTATTCAAAACTCTAGATGACAATCTGAAATGCTGTGAAGCAAACATTTGGGGATGACGACACTTCCAGACGTCTGTTGGAGATGTTTGTGGACCGCATGAGTGGAGTCATGAGGCTTCATTAGTTACCTTTAACTTAGAAATGCTTTCTACATCTGCTGTAATTATTGTCGTAGAAAAACAAATCATTTTCCTTGTGATTTCCTTTTTTATTTTTTAGAGTATGTCAATGCACAAGAGGTTCCTACGGATATGAAGTCCATCACAGACCGGGCGGCGCAGACGCTTCTATGGACCGAACTCTTCCGAGGTTCGACTGCCACGTCTGTTAGCGACGCATGAGGATGTCGTGCTGTGCTTTTGTGGATCCAGACGTCTCTGCTTTAGTCTCTGTAGCCGCAGTTTTCCTAGCAAAGCGCTTGAACTCCTCCTTCATCCGTTGTCTTCGTCACTCGTTGGCCTCCAGAGGATTTCAAATAGATCCTTTTTAAGAGAGACTTGTTTTCTGCTCCATGTAGTGACACGAAAACTCGACCAGCCACACATTTCAGTGCAGTTTGTGTCTGTTGCTTTAATTACTCATCACTGAACTGCTTTCTAACAATGTCTGGATTGAAGGAAAAATTCAATTTCAAACTTTATTAAGTCAAGTTTCTATAAACAACAACATAAAAGAAATAAGATTAAGGTGAAGTCAAATGAAACCGTTTAATCACCAAAAATAAATGCAACATTTTTGTTAAAGTCACATTTCTGATTTAGACAAAATTAAAACTAATAAAACCTTTTTATGTTGTTAAAATTAAACTTATAAACATAATTTGGGTCTTTTTTGTCTAAAATCTATCAACTGTTGTGTGATTTTAGGCCTATTTGTTCAAAAATGACAGTTGCTCTTGCACAAACAATAAAAAATTGACCTATTTAAAAACTAAAGTACGGTTCAGGGAAGAATGTCATTTAATTTGGTTTTGGTGAGGTTACATAGAACTGCATTTAAATAAACTGGAGGGGAAAGCTACTTTCTGGGCCAATTTTCAACTTCCGGCTCCGTTCCACCACGGAAATAAAGCACTGATTAACAAGCACTCAATATTAATAATAATGATAACAATAATAAAATCAGGTTTAGTAGATCTCTATGCTGCAGCTTTGTTTACAACAGAACTCAATGTTTCTTCTTCTATGGTCGTTTCCGGTAGTTTAGAGAGTTGTGGGCGTGTCCAAAGGATTTGTTGTGTGGCGGATGGAAACGATTGTTATAATCAGATCAAGTGTTTCTGGATCCATGAACACAGTTCAAGTCTAGTCCCATCTTTGATCCGATCAAAGATATTTTGCACATAGAACTGCGGATAAAGTCTGGAGGAGTTTAGTCTTAACCTATTTCTTCCAAAGTGCTGTGATGTGGGAATCGTTATTATCGATGACGTCAATCCCGGGACTCCTTTACAATGGATAACCCTTCAGAAATTGTGTCAATCACTAGAAATGTTTGAAAATCTCAGAAAGGAGGTTGATTGGTTTTGTGTCGGTGTGTTAGCAGCTGTGGTTTTGTCAATGTGTGCGTTTTGGCGACAGGTCTGGGCATGACGATGAGCTACCTGTTCAGAGAACCGGCCACCATCAATTACCCGTTCGAGAAGGGCCCGCTGTCGCCACGCTTCAGAGGAGAGCACGCCCTGCGCAGGTGAGCATTAGGACACCAGAACAGCAGTTCAGCTTATTTAAAAACGCACCAAAAAAAGTTTGGGTCTGTGTGGAAACTTTTCTGAAGAGTTTGCTGCTACTTTAGTTTCCTTACAGTCAGAAGCTTCCAGTGAGAAGTGAGAGGCGGGTCTCCAGGAGCCTCAAAGCCTTTCAGAGTAGGACGCACATGTTGTTTATTGGTTTAGTTTGTTATTTACATTATATTCAATATAAACAACCAATGCAAAAAAGAATAGGCAGAAGCAAATATAGCTTATTAGATGCCCATCCTTCAATGTCCGTTTATCACAGTGTTTTTCAACCAGTGTGCCGTGGGAGATGACCCATTTTCACTGATCTAAAACCATTTCCCATCTCCAGGATTTCAGCTCTGTGTTCATCCAAACAGGCCCTGATAAAACACTGAGTAGTTAAGAATATGAAAGATCATAAAATACTTTTTTCTTTGTGTTTATTTTATTTTATTAAAGACACTTTCATAAGAATGACGGCACCGTGATTCAGCTGCAGCCCCGGCTGTATTTTGGAAAAGTCCCGCCCCTTTAACGGTCTCCACCAATCATTCTTGGAGGCTTAATCACATGTCATCAGTCTGACCAATCAGGAGTGGTTAAAGTCTTCACTTCCTTGTTCTGATTCTCCTCATAAAGTCTCTCAGTTCCAACAGAAATACCAGCTAAAGCTCGTCTTTAGCGGTGTAGCTTTCCACAGAATCCGGTGTCAGACCGTGGAACAAGAGAACAAAATAATGAAACTCAGAGAAGAGAGTCTGTCTGGCATCACTACATCTCCCATGATGCATTGGGTTAAAGTGACAGCGTCTCAGCGTAAAATGACTCTTCCCTGTTAAACGTCTTAAACCACAACAAACACACATCAACCAGTTTTTCCATCTTCTTGATGAAATCAGAGGTCAGAGGTCAACAGTTTAGTTCTCCCTCAAGGTTTGTGTTTCTTAACAGCCAAACATCCCAGAGTTTGGTCCAAGTCATCTTTCTGACTGAAACACTTTTCTAAGAACGTCTGGATTATTTTAGATGTTAAATTTAAGAAGAAGTAAAAACAACATTTAAGGAACAGGATTGAGGTGAAGTGGCCAACAGACACAATTAAACTGAATTGAAACACATGTAATCATCTAAAAAGAAATAAAACATTTTTGTTAAAGTTTTCAAAGACTTCATCTTTGATTAAGACAAAAGAAAAACTAATAAAACTTCAACATGTTCACTTTTAGTGTAGCTACAGAAAACAGAAATATAATGTTAGTCTTTTTGTGTAAAATGTATCAAACATGTTGTGATCATATTGTTCAAAAATTACAGTTGCTTTTGCACCAAAATTTAACACATAAATCACAATTTAGAAAGAATATATTTGTTTTTTGTGAGGTTACATAAAGTTGCATGTTAATAAACTGGAGGGAAAGACAACTACCAGGGTAAAATGTCAAATAATTTAGTTGAAAATTATTACTGAAAAGTATTTTAACTTTTATTAAATCTTTTAGAACAAACAGCTGCAGCTTCCAGCTTTTTCTGCCACAATTATCACAAAAATGCACATGAGATCATGGAGGGACTGTAGATCAATACAGACTGTAGATCAATGCAGACTGTAGAGTTTCTACTTTTTTAATGTTTGGATGCTGGAGTGCCGCAGGTTCTGTTTATCCATTTATACTTTTATGATTTTGACTTTTTTTTTTTTTTCAAAAAAGAAGGGCTTCATTTGAATTCTCTCAATTCATTTCAGGGACTGAAACACATCCTGCTTTAACATTAGTTTGAACTTTAACCTGTTCAAAGTGGTAAAGTAAGGGTTAATGGCTGATGAAGTGCACATAATCAGAAATTAATGCACGCTGTTGTTGCTACCGCTAAGTGCGTTCATGCACATAATGCACACTTTGAAGACCATGAACCCGCTTATACCATGGTCACTTACAAAAGAAATAAATGTTCAATCGGATTTTAGGACTTTATTCTGGTTATTTTTCCGGTTTGGATTGCTATTTGTTTTGTGGTGCAATATGTTGTCACAGTAACACGACAACACACTGGTTAGGCGACTGCAGCGGCAAAGAACAGTGATATATATGCAGGTCGCCACGATGTGTTGAATAAAGCATCAGTTCAGAGAAAAAGTTCACCTCTAACTGCTTGTTTTAGTCCAGATGACGAAGCTAAAGTCTGTTTTAAAGAAGCCAGCGCAGTGATACAGAACATTTAAGCTAGATGACCGGAACTACTTTTTTAGGCGTGAGTTATCACTTTTTAATCCACACCCAGCAGCCAATCAGAATCGAGTATTCACCTGGACCATGGTATAATGAAGAGTAGGGGTGTGTATTGGCAGTCTGGTGATTCGACACGTATCTCAATATTCTACCAGAACACATTCTTTCTTTTCTTTTAAGTGTGACAAAAGAACCATTAAGGTTCTAAAAGTAGGATTGAATAAATAAAGTTGTTTATTTTCAACATTAATGTAGCTTCTCCAGTAATTTTAAACGGTTCAGGAGCCTGAATGGTGCTTAAAAAATAAAGGGGGGGGGGGGTTACTAATTCTTTGCAGAAACAATAAAGTGATGATGATGATGAGGCAGCATGATTGGATGAAGGAGACGCTTTAATGTGCCTAAGATGTTTTATCTAAGTGGCAATCTGCAGCCTCTTTTTCTCAAACGTGGAAGTAAACTAAGTTCATCGCCATGATGTTGGCCTTTTTCAGAGCGTTGTACACATCACTCTGACCCATCAGGTCTCTGAACTACAATCTATTGCTGGGAGGTTCTGCAAAACTTTGGCCCGTTTGCTGTCAGCATTTTTGGCTCTGTGCATCAGCCGCTGTGCAGCTGCAGAGTTTTGCTCGTTCTCATCTGAGCTGCTATGAAGAGCCGCAATCCACGTTTTTAGACGTTACTGGCAGCGACATGATACAGAGTTTCAGTTTGGTACCATCCTAAGTAAAAACGACGTAGTTCATGTCTCATAACAACAGAACAAACTGCCTCTGGCTGAGATCCTGAAGTAGTTTAATGTGGTGTAGAGCTGTTCAAAGAGGCTCCGTGTTCTCTGCTGCCAACTAGTGGTTGGAGGTTGAAGTGGAAAACGAGAGTCAGACGCTGAAGGACGCTCAGAAATAATTCAATAAATGTCGTCCTGACAGCATTTTGAATCAATGCAAGTATCGCCAAATGAACAATCGCGATCTATATCCGAAACGACTTATCCCAACACCCCTACAAAATGTAGTTGGCGATCACCTCACTCACAGGCGGCAAATTCTCGCTGGGAGCCGGCTACTTCTGAGGCCCCCGCTGGGTGACATTGAAATGTGCACAGAGGAGCAGAGGGGGAATCGGCGTGCTTATGAGCAATTTTTGGAGAGAGCTGATTTGGAAACGCTTCAGTTTTTATCCACTGACTCAGCACAGTGACACCCTAAGGCCTAGCTGACCCCGTTTTATGACTTTAACATGACGAACCAAACCAACAACACTCGGTTCATGAAAAATGACTGAATAGATCTTCACAGTGTAACAGTCTGGATTAAATGTGCAAAATTTGATTTGTTCAGCTTGCAGTTTGGAACATATCTATTAAAGTAGAGTTCCCTCGGAGTTACACTTTTAAAATAACCCTCTCAGTAGGATTCTAGATGTTTTAAGGCTGTAAAACTCTGTTGAATCAACTCTCAAAGTTCAAACCTTCATAGAAATTATTTTAGAATGAAAACACAGACCTGATCAGATTGAAGATTTGTGTCATTAGCTGCGTTTACATGGACAAAAGTAATAACATCTGATCGGAAAAAAACGTGTCATGTAAACACGCCGTTCTGAAAACTCTGCCCCGATCAGACTTGTTCAGATCAAAATTTCTTTCTGATCGAGGTAGGTGGGTTATGCTGATTGTTTATCCAATCATGTTGCATGTAAACGGTTCATTCCGGTCGTGTGTCACTACTGCTCTGGTTTAACGTCACGCACAGACGGAGTTACAGAGAAAGCTTTTTACTTTAGGTGCCGGTCTCCTTTAAAAAGGCGATTAACGCGATAACTGACGCACTAATTTGTCTGACATTCATCATTGGTGATTAACGTGGTAATTTAACACCACTAGTTATAATGTTCCATACAATCCTTCACTATTATTCAACTTGTATGTTTAAGAAAAAAAATTGTAGGTCCTGACCAAGTGGAGAAAATATATCTATATTTCAATTCCAATATGTATGAAGTTTCTCTGAAATGCTTTGACAGGTACCCATCAGGAGAGGAGCGATGCATCGCCTGCAAACTGTGTGAAGCCATCTGTCCGGCCCAGGTACACACACTCACACGATGCCATTAAAACACACCGGATCCATGTTTAATTAACCCAAGTCTACCCGTTTGAAGAGGTTTGGATTAGACTAGAATAGGGTGGGCTGAACAGTTGGTGAAATGAAAGGTTGGAGAAGAAAAAAACAATCAGTCCCAGTTGTTCAAACTGAAAATAATTAATTAAAAATTGAAATTACTTGTAATTTGGCAAATGTAGTTTTGCCCAAAATAATAGGCTTTAGAAAATTAAGTATTTTACTTTCAAAAAGCCAATTTCTGTTTTAATATTTAACTCGCCTAAAACTGAATTTGCTTAATATAATATTCACAAAGTTGTTTTGTAGTCTGCTCCTTTTTGATCAGGTGCTTTTAAAATGCTTGTGGTTAGTCTGGATGAGCTCAGGATAAGAGCTAAACCCAGAAAGGTGAGTAGACCATGGATGTTTAAAAAAGCCTGAGACAAAATCCAAAACTAAACTCATGAGTTGCACACAGCAGATAAAGTTCAAATCTGATTTGTTTGACTTTCTTTGATGTGTCTGATCATGCAATACAATGGGCACAAGCACACGCATGCACAAATGGACACATCATTCTTTTTACAGTTAACTTTGAACCCAATAGAAAATGCAAAGAATAGCAAAATATTTCCTATTTCTACTGTTCCTCTCGTAAAAAACTCTCACTGTATGAAAGAAAATCAAATCAATATTTTAGGAAAGCATTTAAAATAGGGCTGTGGATCATTATGTCGGTGATGATTCGATTCACAAATCCGGCTCAACGATTCACAGATCGAACCACCATTCTTCCAAACATAAACATTTATGTTTCGCTGGATCATCTTGTAACAAATCCTGAAAATGTTCACAGTTTTTCATCCTCAAAGTGTAGCTGACTGCTACGAAGCCCGGGGTCTGACATGGGTAAAAAAAACTAAAAAAAATACTAATAGTTTCCACGAATTTCGTTCCCAGCAATTAATTATTTCGTGGGAACAAAATAATTAATTTGTTCCCACGAAATACAAATACATGTGATAAGTCATTCATAAACACGAATGTGAGCAATACGATACCATCGTCCATCGTGATGGGTGACTGACATCCCGATGGAGAGACACCATCGTGATGCCACGCCCCCGCCACGTTGCGAGTCGACACCATTAGCCGCGGTTACATGTGCTAAATATCTTGATGGGATCAATGGTCGGATTAGAATCCAACCGTGTAGATGGGCCCAGAAAAATGTTTTCAGAATAAAACAAACGTTCACTAATGTCACACTTTCCGTCGGAATAAATCATTCGCACATGCGCAGTAGGGTTTGAAAAACCGGAAGGGGATATAAATTCCGCCGAGCGGGTCTTTTTTTAAAAAAACTTTATTGAATGTAACAATTCAATACAAAACAATGTTAAACAGCGCCGAGAGGCTATATACATTGACATGTCAGCTCGGTAATACACGAGACGATCTTCTAAACTGCTTCATGAAACACCTGTTCGCTCATTGTTGTACTTTTAATCCGTGTGGTCAATCGGAAAGAAGCCAGGATTAGCAGTATGCTAACACGGCTAACAACATTAGCTTTGGGTGGCGCTGCAATCTGCATCCTGGCTGCACGTAAACATGTGGGAATAACATCAGCCTTTATTTAGTCGTGACTGGAAACACAAATCCACGTGATTGTTTGAACAGTTTCTAAGGACTGAGCGACATTTCTGCTTTGAAGCTCAAACCGCTGTGTCTGCTGACGATCTGACACACACTTTTAGACCCGGTTCTGAGTTCGGTAGTTCGTTCCCCTAGAGCTGCGGGACGGATCGCAGTCTTAATTCTCCTACACATACCGCTCATGTAACAATCATCCATCAAACACAGAGCTGTAAGTCTGCGCTCCGCCGGTCCCACCGTTAAGTGCGGGAGCGGACTACTTCTTTTCTATTTTGTTTGTTTGTTTTTTTGTTAAAGTCATTTCCCTCAGTTTATATTGGATCATTGCGGATGATTCATTAGTTGGGTAATAAAATAGATAAAGTAATAAAGTAAAATAACGAATAGCAATTATATAAGAACGAAAAATCAAAAAACACCCCCCCTCCCGACGATATCATCGTCCATCCCGATGGTTGACAACAAACATCGTCAACTGCCAATTTAGGGGACATCGCCCAACCCTAATTTACAGCAGATACCTGTGTATCTCAGGACAACACATGGAGACACGGAGGATGTTTAGAGATCACTGATCTGTTTGAAAAAGCTCTACAGAAGCATCGTAATCACGTCTCCATGTCTGGGTTCATTCACATCCCGGTTTGCTCTCCGTCCTGCCGCTAAAGCTGCTCTCTGTGTCTCTGTGACCCACATTCATTCAAGAGGGGAAAAATAACAACTACAGAATCTATTTATTATTCTCTCCAGGAAAATAGGAGAAATATAAGATTTATGATGGCCGAGCTGGATGCTTCTCCATCCCGCTGCGGCTGTCTGTCTGCCGGTATGGTGTCAGTAAACAGAACTTAAACCTCATTTTTCCCCCCAAATAGTTTTACTTTGAAAATGGGAGGCTTCACCGACACTTTATTTTGAAGATTTCATAACTTCCTGTGACACTTTCCCTGCGCTGTCTGCTTTTTTTCTTTCAGATTATGAACTCTAATCCGGCATTGTTTTGCATTTTAGAGCAAAAAGATATTGTGCCTGAGTATTTTTACTAAACTACCTTATTTTTAAGAATCGGCTACGTTGGACATTGGGGATATTCGTACTTGAATTTTCGGGAGCAGATCGCAAATATCCGAGCTCTCGGATGCTCATTACTAATTTGCTAGCGGAACACGGTAGCAGCACCTGTCACTGCGGGGACATCCGAGCGCTTCTGGTCCGCTTGACTGAACGCGTTCCACAAATGCCTCGCAGATTATCTTTGGAGACGAATTAGAGGAGGAATCGATTATGGATGAGTTCAATCAATGCGATGCTCTACAGTGCCGGTGGAGATCTTTGAGCGACCGCTTCTCCAGAATTGTGACTTTGTGCCAGCCTGATGTACAAAGCGACATCGTTAATTGGTCCCATCGGGTGGATTAGAGTGGCTTCAGGGCATTTCTGAATACCTCCCACTGTGTCTGTCACTATATCACGCAATTAATTGGTTTTGGGTCATCGAGCTTAAAGCTCAGTTAACTAAAAAATTTAGTCTCAGAACTGAAAGAATAAATAAACAGAACTCCTCTGTTCAGCACTGATTCACAATCGCACAGCTTTGTTTTGTCTGATTTGTCTTGTCTATCTTTTTTCGCCGACGACATGTGACGAGAGTGCTACATTTTAGTTTGTAGCTCCGTCTCTTTCTGTTTTAACATTTGGATTGTTTTGCTGGTCTGACGGTCCCTGAAGAAACCGAAAAACAATTCTGCTGAGACTCGGTGGTATATAGTTGCAGTCAGTGATTACATTTCTGAATGTCCTGTCCAAATGTACATCACTGTAGCTGCATAGGATTGCTCACTGTCAATGATCTACCACAGGGGTCTCAAACTCCAACTGAACTGAACTGAAGGCGGGTCTAGCTGAGGCTGGGATGGATCTGATTCAATGCCGATTGAATCAGAAATGTAAAAAAATCTGTAAGGAAGAAACAAAATTTAGTAGCAGTTTTTGGATTTTCTTTCTTATGACCTTTAGTACATTTAAACCCTGGTCAGGAGTTCTTGTAGAGCAGCCGGTCAGACACTCCTATATTTTTGTAGTTGAATTCAAACTTTGGTTCATAAAAGAACGGGCGCCGTTCACTGGAGATCAGAACAATCGTTACAGATACCTGAGATGAGAGAAAACTGATGGGCCGGACCATGAGCAGATGCATGGAGCTTTATGGTAATCCACAGCATAAGAGAAAGTAATGCTATGAAATCTGGACAAAAACCTGCTTTCATTTTGATTAAAACGTTTTTATTTCAAACCTGACTTTTGCTTTCATTCTAGTGGCAGCTGCACCGATAGGTTGATGTCCAATCCGGGAAAATACAAACTTTCAGAAAGGTTGCGTTCATGTGGTGTTGGAACAATCGCCGTCAGACAAACAGCAAAATCTTCCCACAGCACATGAATACAGAATAACTTTCTGAACCTAAACAAATGTCAATTTATCTGTAGAGCACCATCTATGGGGACACACCAGAATCTTTAAACGTTATTAAAGATTATCCATATAATCTGTTACAGTTTATCGGACATGATTAAATAGTTTAGTGGGCCCTGTGCGGCCCCCGCCGTAGTTTTCCCACCCCTGCTCTTGTGCTATCCTGTCTGCGTCGATGCTCTATGTAGGGATGGTCAGTACAGAGCGCATTGTTTTTTAACATCCTGAATAAATAGTCTGCCCTTTTTTTATGGAGGCTTTTGCTTTGAAACGTGAAAATTGTGTGGCTAACAAGAATCCAACCCCCAACTGTGTGTTACCAGGCGATTACCATCGAAGCCGAGACTCGCGCTGATGGAAGCAGGAGGACGACTCGCTACGACATCGACATGACCAAATGTATCTACTGTGGTTTCTGTCAGGAGGCGTGTCCGGTGGACGCCATCGTAGAGGTGAGTGCATCATTCTGCCGGGGAGCAGTGTCACTGTTCAGACAATGTTTATGTTTCATATTTGAGGGAAAAAAGAAATCCCTTCTGTAAAACATTTCAGTAATGCCTTATAAAGACATGAAGAAGCATTAATAATGTCTTTATAAGCTGTTATAGGAAATAGAAAGGCCATGATTACTTTTATAAAGTATATTAGTAAGACATTAGTATATGTCTTACTAATGTCTTATAAGCAATGATCAGCTCTCAAAAGATAATAAATCATTTTCCCAATCTGAAGTGTGACCAATGTGTTCATTTTCATAATGCTTATTTCTAAATACTTTGTAGGCGATCAATAAACATATCAACTGTGTGTTTGTTAATAGTTTGAGTGTTTTGCAGCCTCCTAATCTGGTGTGTCGACAATTTTTAGCCACAAAGAACAACAGCTTCTTATAAAAAATGAACATCTATATAACATTAAGCCAAGCCACAAGCATGCAACACTTGTGTCATAGGAGACAAACGCAGGTGAACTAGTTTAGACATGAACAAGTTACAGCATTCACACCCAATGCGCTTCACACAGAGGCGTCCATGTCCATTTAATGCATAGACGACGGCTGAGGTCCTGCGGCGCTTGGTGAGGGTGTCCATTATCCCACCGCGGTGGGATTTGGGCAGCGTGGCGACACAGAGAAATGTTTCCAGAGTCCCAATAGCTGAACTTCTTCAGCGAAGAATTTCTGTCACGTCCAGCAGTCAGGAATTCAGCTCTAGCCCATGATGTGATGATGACGGGATCAGCATGTGGAGGAGAACCTGGGGGATGCTGCAGAACTTTAAAATCATTTTATTTGTATGGAAACCGTCTGTCCACCCGTCCATCCATCCATCATTCCATCCATCATCTGTCTATCCATCTGTCCATCATCCATTCTTTCATCCATCCATCCATCCGTGGATCCTCTTCTCCGTGATTGGGTCGGGGGGCAGCAGTCTAAGCGAAGTTGCCCAGATTTCCCTCTCCCCTGTCACTTCCTCCTGCCCCTTTAGGGCTCACCCCTAGATGTTCCTAGGCTAGCGTAGAGACGTAGTCTCTCCAGTGTGTCCTGGGTCTTCCCCGGGGCCTCCACCCAGTGGGACATGCCCGGAACACCTCCCCAAGCAGGCGTCCAGGAGGCATCCAGAGACAATAAGACAAAGGTCCTCCTCACAGTAAACATACTCTGTCTTCCAGCCTTTGACAGTAGCTCCTCCCACAGTTCACGTGCAGCAAAAGAGAGGTGGCAGACGCAAATCTTTGGCGTGAATCGGGTTTGGTGTGGACGCAGCGTTACATGGATTCAAAACGTATTTGCATGTTTCTGGATTGACTGATGTTAATTTTTCATACTGTTTTGGCAACAAAGATTCACAAATTAGATTAGAAAACAGTAAAACACTCAAACTATTTACAAAGACTGTAATTATATGAATAATAGCTTAGAAGCAAACTATTACCACGTATAAGGCAAAGATAATAAATGTCTTTATAAGCAGAATAATAACACTTTTGATACATCTTTTTAAATAAATCTAATTGTTTTATAAATGCATTAATAAATTTTGCTCATGTCTCATAACTAGATCATTAGGAAATCCAGGAATAAAGTTCTTTTTGTCGTATTGTTTTACACAGTTTTGTAAGTTCCCATCAGAGTGTAAAACCTTGTAGGAACGGTGGTTGTGACAGTTTTTTGGGGAAAAAGGTTTTGGTTCTCTGAGCTTCTGTCTGTTGTTGTATTCTAGTGTCTCGTGAGAAGAAAGATGGAGGTGGAATTTGAACAAATGAGGAAACAGAAATGTCATTTTAACTTCCTATAGGGGCCGTGCATCGGCAACGTTTTTCTCATGCCCCCCCCCTACTGCAGAGTAGCAACCATAGCTTTACATTGCTGAACGTTTGTCCGTCTGTTTAGACCAGAAATTTAGTTTGGGGGCAATTTCTGCTGTTCGCATTTCTGTCCTGCAACAACTTAAAGACATAGTTTATGGGGTCACATTTGGATCAGCTTTAAGTTAGTGAAAAACCAGATCGGGAAATATTTGAAGGAATTATTGAAAATGTGAAATTTTAATTGTAAACTTGAATAACTTGAAAAAAATTAAACCTAAACATAAAAAAAAAAAATCTTTATTTGTATTTTAGACTTTTCTTGTTAATTTTATCTTTGCTTTCAGTTCTCTGTTTTCAGTTTTTTCATCTTTTCAGTACTTCTCTTATTTATTTACGTGGGGGCGGGGCTTTGACCTCAGGACATGATTTCCCATCGGGTGACAGAGGAAACTCCACATTTTTACGCTTTAGTCAGAAAGACACCAACATTTTCCCACTTTTCATTCTTCTTTAAACTGTCAAAGTTCAGACCTTCACAGAAAAGAAGTCCAGCAAGAATCTGATGGCGATGAAGATCGATGGAAAGCTGCACGAGCCGCGTCTCTGTGAACACGCCGACACGGTCAACAGCTAGGTGGCGCTGAAAAAAATACACAAAACAGGGAGACGGTGAAAGGTGAACATGGATTTAGTGAGGGATAACATCAGAGCGTGGGGGGGGGGGGTGGCACATGAACAGACATGGTCCCCAAAGACCATAAGCTCTCTGGGAATCATGTTCCAATAGCCAATGAGGTCAAAGCCCCGCCCCCACACAAACGTAGGATCGGCTCAGCAGCGAAAACTTGGAACTAAATTGAATCTGAAAACCGAAAGCCTAGAGGGAGAAAAAGAAAAGTTGAAAAAACAAGTGAGCATTTTAATTTCATTTCTATTTAAAAAATAAATACATAAAATAAAAAGTGAGCATTTTTTTTTCTTTGGTACCAGTTTTGGGTTGAATTTTCTTTTCTTTTTATTTAAGTTTTAATATTAAACTTATTTCTTTCAAGTTAATATTTTTTCAAATAAACAATTTCCTTTTTCAAATGTTTAATGATTCCTTCAAGTTTACAATACTTACTTTTGAGTTTAAAAAATGTTTTCAATTTTTATTATTATTGGTTGAATGCTATAAATTCTTCAAACATCGTTTTCCTGTTTCTCTTTCTTTATTCCAATATTTTCCACCAGTTTTTTCTTCTTAACTCCTTCTACAATATTTCATCTATTTCAACCGTTCAACTATTCAAATGTTCAGCTCTTTCAGCTTTTTCCAGCTGTGACTTTTGCTCCTTCAAATCCTTGAACTTTTCCAGATATTCCAGGATTTTTGCCTCCATTGAAATAAATGGGGAATCCTTGGTGCAGAAGCTCGCTGGTTCAATACCCGGCTCTGACATTTTTCACAAACATATCTTTTTTGTTGTTGAGCTGTTTTCACTTTATTTATGGTCAACTTTGATCGTTTCTTTCTTTAATTTTTTCCAATTATGACCCTTTTATGTTCTTGTTCCTTCAGCAGTACATCATCAACCCTGCAGGAAATGCAGCTCCTTCTAGTTACTATTATTATTTTGAAATATACAATCTGTTTTTTAGTCACTTTAGTCTGATCCAAATGTGTCCCCATAATTGTCTTTTTTTTTTGAGGGGTTCAGTAGAAAAGCTAAAAGGTTGAAGGAATAAATGTGGGGGTTGTTGAACAGAGACGCTCTACCTGAAGCTCACCTTCCATCTCTCAGCAGATTCAAACGTGTTTTTCTTTTTCTCCAGGGGCCGAATTTTGAGTTTTCTACTGAAACCCACGAGGAGCTTCTCTACAACAAGGAGAAACTCCTGAACAACGGAGACAAGTGGGAGGCGGAAATAGCTGCTAACATTCAGGCGGATTATCTTTATCGATAAGTCGTGGGCACATGTCGACATGTATGCTCTCAGTATGTCCAGATGCTACATTTATACTCTGTACTTTGGCCTCCTCCAATCTCTGCAAACACAGAAGGAAAGACCGCTTCAGTCCTGTTAGCAGTCGTCTATTTATTTGAAGAAACCCACAAGAATCTTTTACCTCTGGGGTGTCATGTCCTTTTACTGATGTAACAATGGTTTCTGCTCCGAAAATGTTGTCAATCTGATAACATATTGTAGGTGATAAAAAACCAAAAGACTGGCTTTCAAGTGGATCTTCAAATGATCCATTTCCTGTATTTAGAAATGATTTAATCACATAAAGAATCTTCTTGACCAACTACTCTCATGTATTCAAAAATGTTCATCAAACTGTGTTCATTCTTATCAACATAGTTTATTCAGACAAAAACGATCTAAATTGGTTTCATGATTCATGGCAGATTAATTTCTCCAAACTGTAAGAATAACTTCTTTATTTCTTTCCTGAAGTTCATCATTCGTGGTGAGAATGACCACCGAGTTTACGGTTGTGTCCCGTCTCTCTCTCACATATAAAATTTGGTTTGAACTTTGGAGACTGTGACAGTTTGTCTTGATCTTACGTGGAAACGTTCCTGGTAAACACCACATGTGGGATTATTTAAGATGAAGAAAACACAGCAGAAATTTGAGCCTGAAAGGATTTTTGTCTTCCAGGCTGGATTGTAAAACCTGATTATTATTTTTTAATGGTACTGCCATAAAACGTCTGTCCAGAAGGCGCCTTCTGGACAAAAATGGCTGTTTCCAAAGTTATAAAGTAGAAAATGAACCTATCTGCTGTGGCTGCCCTTTATGAATGCAGTTTGTAAACGTGAACGATCTAAAACATCAAGTTTTGCCTCATTTAGCTCCAAAACGAGTTAAAACGTACTAGTGAAATATATGTGTCAATAATTATAGTAATAATAATATAGCACCTTTCAAGATAAAAATCACAAAGTTCTTCACAGTAAAACACAGAATATATAAAAGAATTAAAGCAATGTTCAAAAGAAGTTTTTAGCTGCTTTTAAAAGAAAACACTGAGTCTGCAGATGTGAGGCTGAGAGGAAGGGAGTTCCAGAGGGATGGAGCCGCTGCTGCAAAGACTGTAACCACCAGCAGACCCTGGTCACATGACCTCAGGGACCTGCTGGTCACATGACCTCAGGGACCTGCTGGTCACATGACCTCAGGGACCTGCTGGGACTGGATAGGTCTTTTATATAGACCAGTGCTTGGCTATTAAGAGCTGTGTGTGTTAAAAACAGGATTTTAAATGCACTCGGTAGCGGATGGGGAGCCAGTGCAGCTGGATCAACAACGGGGTGACGTGTGAAAACTTGGATGAATTGGTTAAAAGCCTTGCAGCAGCGTTCAGGACAACCTGGAACCGTTCTAAAAAATTTTTGCTTAAACGTGTGAAGATGGAGTTGCAGAAAACAAGACGAGATGATAGAAAAGCCTGGATGAGCATCTCCACCTCAGAACGAGACACGACTGGACTCAGTTCTCCAATGTTTTTAAGATGATAAACAAAAGAGCGAACAAGTGACTCGACATGAGTTGAGGGATAAAACCGGGTCGAAGGTTACCCTGAGGTTCCTGACAGAGGGCTTCATAAAGGAAGCAAGTGGACGGAACCACTGGACTATCTGGGGGAGGCAACGGTCAGGAGTACAGACTAGGACCTCAGTTTTGGCTTCATTTAGTTGGAGAAAATTGTTATTCATCCAACTCTTGACCCAATCTAGACACCTGTTTAAAGACTGTATTTTAAAAACATCCTGGGCTTTAAAAGACATAAAGCATAAAGACATAAAACGTAGGAAAAAGAGCTGCAAAAATAACTCCTGTTCTTTAGTTTTCTAAAGGTAACTAATTATATATACTTAGGAAACGCATGATACAGACCCTTTGAGCTTAGTCAAATGCCGATGCAGTTATTCGGAGCTGTAAGGCTAACCTGTGGTGTGCAAACCAGGATGTGGGCGGCCCCAGTGGCCAGGTGACGCCCTTACCTGCTGGTGGACTTCCTTGTGTGACATGAGGCCATTGCCTGCAATCATCCTCCGTCACACCTGAATGAAATTATCCTGCCACATTAAGTTGGGAGTTCGAGGGGCTGTAAGCTAGCGGGACGCCTGTAAACTGATGGCTGGCTAGAAGTGAGGTGGGTTACACCTCGCCAAAAGTGCCGCCCACAACTTTCTGATGAACTGTCGCTCTGCAGACACTATGTCCTCGAAAACAGCACGGGTTTTTGGATTTTGCCTAAAAACAGCGACATCGCGATTAAGATCAGAAGATGATCGAAGTCGGTCTGTCTGCAAAATATCCTACAGAGGATCTGTGTATATAAGTTTGTGATTGGGGGAACGTTTGGATAATTTTTTTTACATTTAGTTATTCTGTGATGTCACAGGCCAAGGTGTAGGTCAAAGGTCATTGTTAATCTTTAATTTTGTTGAAACATGCCTGACATATGGTTACAAAGGTTTGACATGGCCAAAAATCCTGAGAGGCCCTCCATACTGGCTTTTTTTTTTTTTTTTTACTATTAGAGTTTGGTGCTGCTGTGATGTCATCAGCTTGGAAGTGGAGTCATTAAAAATGAAATAAATTGATTTTAACCAGACCGAATGTATTAAGTATTTGTGCATGTTGAGGGGGGACTTTTGGGTTGAAACTAGGACAGGGGTGGCAATATCAAAAATTCACCAAAATGTGTATGCACCTAGTACCCGGTGAAAAGGAATTTTTAAAACATGATGACATCACAGCTGGTGAAACCATAAAAAAAAGAATGACGCCAAAATCTCTCATGGGGCAAAGACGAAATGTTTCTATCTCCACAAACTAAACCAAAACACACGCAGCGGGGATAACCGAAGGAAGATTTGAAATTATTATGAGATGGCCATGGCTCCTAAGGATGGGCAGCCATTAAGTGTACAACTGTAGTCTCATTGACCTTTGACCTCATCAAGAGGCCATCATCTTCAATAAAAAACACATTTAGTGACTTCTACGAATTTAAACTCCTTCCAGGGATTTTGATCTATCGCCTCCAAACTCCTTGAGCATCATTGGGAAAATGCTTGAAAAAAATATTAGAACTAGAAGTTTTTTTTAGTGGCGTTAGCGTGACAAGCTCGCAAAAGTAGCTTTTTTCATTTGATGCTCGCATTTTCTTTCCGCTAATATTGCCAAAATTTGATCCACAGATCCCTGGCTCAGCTTTCATGAAAGGATATGACATACAATATGATTATAGTGAGAATGTGGGCGTGGTTAAAAGTCTGAAAATTTACTTTTGCAGATTGTCCTAAAAATGACACAGACCTGCACGTCACCCCCAGGCGACCAAAAAATAAAATGGTTGCTATGGAGATAAAACCAACAGAAAAGCCACCATTTATTAAGCATAATTAGATCTGATGAATGCTACTTTCTAGTTGGATACTGCCATACAACACGGTTCGCGGCTTTGATTGTGTATTGTTGTGTACTTAATGAGCTGCGGACAGGAAGGGACTGCAGAGGGTGAAATTTACTCCCCCAAAAATGATCAGCAGCCTGTCTGAGCTTTCTGCAGACGGCTCTCACCTTGGACACCATCCTTCAACAGATTCAGCTTCCCCCAAGGACGGGATTCAGATCTCTGTACTTTCAGGAAAAGCCTTTTACCCCGAGAGTTTTTGAGCTCTTCAATTCAACACATTGCTTCTTTTTTCCACTACCTTATAACAAAACTGCTAATATATTCATAATTCTCTGTATAATTATTGTCTTTCATGTACCATATCTGGTCTTTTAGTCCATTAGGAAATTCTTAATTTATCACCTGACATGTGCAAAACCAGGTCCTTTTTCTTCATATTTGTCTTTTTTCAAGACAAATCTATGAAATTAGTTTAGTAAGTATATTCATGGCCAGACAATAATGTGACACTAACTGTATTTTTATATTTTGCATATAAACTCAGTCAGCACATAAAACAAAACAAACGACTCTCTTAATTAGAAAAAAAAACAGTCTTTGTTTCAGTTTATTCTCCAATAATGTGAGAAAAGCAGCCTCATTATTGGTGCGAGTCCGATCGCTGCTGGTTCTGCGTAGGCTGCCAAAGAGGGACTTGGAACAGAGTGAAGCAGCAGTGCGGATAGAGCAGCACACGGCGCTGAGCACAGCAGAGCAAGGACATAAAACCAGCCTCCCACTGCAGCAGCATCCCGCTCCGGAACAGCTGAGTCTCCAGTGCAGGATCCTGGAAAATCCCCCCAAACAAAGGTAAGAATCCAAACAATGAGCCATTCTTTCTGTCTGTCACCATCTTTTAGTAGTGGAGGACACGTGAACGCATGAAGCAAAGAGGGGAAAACAAGGACTAAATACATTTGCATCACAGGAATTTGTTCCCTGTGGCACATGAGCATAAATCTGCTGAAGGAATCTTGTTTTCTCACTGTTTTCCTGGCTATAAAGCATTTGCCTGACTTATTACAGTTGCTGCTGGCAGAGAGGAATGAGCCTGTGTGTGTGACTTTAACTGTGTCAGCGAGCTGTGTCATTGCATTTCGTCAGATTAGTCTGCAGTATTCTCCGCTATCGTTCTCCACGGCGCTCTGCTCTGTGTTTCCCTGCTCTTTTGCAAATGTCATATCTGATAAAAAGAAATTGTTCTGACAGTGACGGACGGCCAACACTGTTGACAGGATGGACACATAAGAAAATGAACTTTTTCTGTCACATGTTCTGCCATCACATAAAAAGACAAAACATCCTCACCAGAGTAGTGAGTGGACAAACCATGCTTACAAACCTGCTGACAAAGCTAGTTCTGCCTTTTTCAACAGAAAAAAAACAAGTTGCAGGAATGTTGCATAACTGACATTCAGACTCCGATTTTGGCTTACATAGAGTAAAAGATGAAAATGATCAAATGAGAAATGTAAACTCACTGGCCACTCTTTAGACCCACCTGTCCATCAGCTCGTTAATGCAAATTTCTAATCAGCCAATCAAATGTCTGCAATTCAATACATTTATGTAGACATAGTCCAGACGATCTGCTGCAGGTCAAACCAGCATTAGAACGAGGAAGAACGGTGAAGGAAGTGACTTTGAACATGGTTGTTGGTTCCAGACACGCTGGTCTGGGGATTCCATAAACCGCTGATCAACTGGGAATTTCACCCACAACCATCAGAGAAAGGTCCTAAAAGAGAAAATATCCAGAGAGCAGCAGATCTGTGGATGGAAATGCCTCGTTGATGCCAGAGGTCAGAGGTCATACTGGTTCCAGCTGATAGAAAGACAACAGGAACTCATAGAACCACTGGTTCCAACCGAGGTCTGCAGAAGAGCATCTCTGAAAGAACAACCCGTCCAACCTGGAGGCAGATGGACTACAGCAGCAGAAGACCACACCGGGTACCACTGCTGTCAGCTAAGAACAGGAACCTGAGGCTACAATTCACAGACTCACCAAAACTGGACCATAGAAGATGGAAAAACGTTGTCTGGTCTGATGAGTCTCCATTTCTGCTGCCACATTCAGATGTAGGGTCAGAATTTGGCCTCAACAACATGAAAGCATGGATCCATCCTGCCTTGTATCAACGGTTCAAGCTGGTGGTGGTGGTGTCATGGTGTGGGAATATTTTCCTGGCACCCTTTGGACCCCTTAGTACCACCTGAGCATGGTTCCCACGCCACAGCCTACCTGAGTATTGTTGCTGACCATGTCCATCCCTTTCTGACCACAGTGGACCATCTTCTGATGCTACTTCCAGCAGGATAAGGCTCCATGTCATCAAGCTGGAATCATCTCAGACTGGTTTCTAGAACATGACAATGAGTTCTCTGGACTCAAACTTTCTCCACAGTCACCAGAACCCAACAGAGAACCTTTGGGATGTGGTGGAACAGGAGATCGGCATCATGGATGTTCAACCGAAAAATATGCAGGAAGTGTGTGATGTTGTCATGTTTACATGGACCAAAGTCTCTGAGGAATGTTCCCAGTACTATGTTGCAAACCAGATCATAGTTGGTAGCAGAGGCTACCACAGATCATAAAGAGTCTGTAGAAGAGGCCTGCACACTCCGATGGGCCTCAGTCTCCTCAGAAGGTGGAAGTGGCCTTGGCCCATCTTGTACAGGGGATCATTGTGTGGCACAGGCACATAAAGGTATCATATTTTCTGTATTTTACACCCTGTGAGGTGAAGAGGTCCTATGTTTTCCTTTTATTTTATTGTATGTGTGTATTCAGTGTATTTGTGTACCGGGGATGCCACTGACGTCACCCCTCACAGATGATGCGATCAGCTGTGGTGCGTAAACACACAGCATGGCTTCCGGGTTAAAACGAGACAGACAAGGTGGGATGGAGGCCTGAGAAGAGTGAGAAACTCTATCAAAAGGGAAAGGGGACTAAGAGGGCCCTTCCAAGGAGCAACCATCCACGGACTACCCCGGAAACAGACCAACAGGAGTTACAGAGGAGGCTTTGAGTCAACGTGGACCTTTCAAAAATTCTGCCGCTGGGATTATAATTATTTTCTTTTGGGGATGGACGTGGCTGGAAAGTGACCAAGATCAAAGTGAGACTCCCTGAAGTTAACCTGAAGGACGGTGTGAGATCATTTAGGTTTTTCTTTTTCTTTTGACTTTGGGAGGAATTCTTAAGTTGGCGCGCTTCCGCGCGTACAGGTGGAGGACGGTAGACGGACAAATAGGGTGTCATTGTAATCGCATGCACGGACCTATATGTAAATATCGGGAGCGCGATTCATGGAGTGTGTCTAGAAACTGTGAATTGTGCTGGATAAAGAGCAGATCTTGATTAATTGGTTGTTTATTTGTTCATTTGTGTTCAATCAACCTGCGACAATTATCTTAAGACTCTAATGAACTATGTAGTGTGTACAAGTGTTTTCAGCCCATTGTCTGTATCTGAGAACTGGAGCGACGGTGTGACATTACCCATAGAAAATGTTTTGATATTGAGTCATCCTTTTTAAAGCACTCACCAATCAGGAGCGAGCTTTTTGGAAGGCCACAGCATTGCTACTTGACAGCGGCCTACACAAGATCTGTCAAAAATTTTAAATGTTGGGCGTGAGGGGCCAGCAGGCTCCACTTACTATTATTGTGGCATGTGATTGGTCAGTTTATAACTTGAACTACAGAAAAAATATCATGAAAAAAAACGAGGACTTTGAAGCAGATCTTTAAAAAAAGCATCAGATACAGAATGGTTCTTCTGACCAACAGAATGACTGAATAACAGCTGTTTATTTAAGTCTGAGGGATTTTGGCTTCTTGGAGCCAGCAGGTACTTCCTGTTTGGATTCAGTTCGCTGACACCGGTCCCTGAAATCCGTGATGATTGACCTGCATTCTAGTTTTCCAGCCATCATTGGCTGAGTCATCAGAGAAGAAAGAGATTTGACTTGAAAAGAACAACCTAAAATGCCAAAGCCTAAACACACCCCTATTTAAATAACAATAATGTGATAAGCATTGTTATTCTATGAATTGAATATGTACTGTGAAGCCACTCTGTGTTGTAATGTCTTGCTGTTTTAGGCACCATGGCTGTTGGACTGAAGCCAGTGATTTTCCTGCTGCTGTTACTCGCTTGTTGGACATCTACCACTGCCAAAGAGGGAAAGTCAAAGGGAAAGAAAGGAAAGCAAGTCGTCTGTCCATCGTGAGTTAGAACGAGTTTTTCTATAAATACAATCATTTATAGAGAATATTTGTAGACAAAACTAACAGAATTCAGTCATGTTGAGTGTGCTTAAAGCCTGTGCCGACACAGAAGAAGTGACAGAAATGGTACACATTGGTTCTTCATGTCTTTATTTTAAATGTAATACAACATTTTTAATCTTTTTGGCCATGTCCTTTCAAGATACGTGTTTAAAAATCTTAGCTTGCTCCTTCAAGAGGGACAGAACTGGAGTCAGCAGGAAAACACCGTGTTGTAGACTACCGCAGTGTGCAACACTTGGGGCGTTTTTTTTCTCAGGCTGTTTGTAAGAGATGAAGACACATCCAGGTTTGTTGTATTAGATCTGATGAATGGAACTTTCTAGCTGGATACTGACATGGATTGAGGGTACTGGAGGTAGGAATGGTGGAATAGTTTTTTATACAGTTTACTTACATTTTCAAACTTTCTATTTTACAGTCTGCTGTTAAACCTAACCTGCAATGACGTCTGAAAAAACTCTTGAATAGAAAACACATTATATCCAGTATCTGGATAATTATTTACAACAACCCCACGTGATTTCACACGTCCCTCTGGACACTGACCTTTTACATGTGTCAAAAGTTCCTTTTTCTACCATGTTATCATGTGACTTCGCCATGAAATGTGCTTGTCTAGAAAATGGAGAAATGGGAAATGGATAAGCAGTGCAGCCTTTTTCCATCGTAGTTTTTGCAATTTTGTTCTACAATGGTAAATCTCATCATTTTCTTATCAAAACAGGCAGTTGTCACCTGAAGATCTGGCGCAAGTTCCAGCAAATTCTACCTCCAACATTTTGAACCGACTGATGGTCAGTTATGACCCAAGGATAAGGCCCAACTTTCAAGGTAATGCACAATCACCACAATTTCTTGGTCTAGAAAAGTGAGTTAGCCCTTCTGTTAAAACTCAGAAATACTGAATGCCGATGATGTGTTTATCTGTTTAATCTTGTAATGGTTGTGGTATTATTTTAGCCTCTAATTGAATTTTTTCACATCATTTTCTAGGATTTGGTGAGATGAAAATGTTTGAGGGCCGACCATTATATTAAATGCAAATGAACTATTTAATAAACATTTTATAGCGATGCCTGACTTTTCTATTCTTCATGTGGAGAGAAAATAGATCTTAATAAGTTATCACCTAAATGACTGTTAATTTATCGATTTTTTGCACCGTCATTCTTAGTTAGCTTGTTGTAGATAGCGTGTCTTGTCTGGTAGTGCTTCTTGACATTGAAGTTGTTTCAAATGTCACAGTAAAAACACTCCCATTATCACTTGCCCTGGACGCGGCGGCCCTCACCGCCGACTTTCCTTTTCTATCTAGAGTTGACATTTTAAAGATAAGCTAGAAAGTGTCTGTCACAAGAGCAGGCAGACGTCTGGGTCCAGATGCAGCAGGTTTATTAGCTCAGCTAAAAATTCACAAAGCTAAATCAGGGTCAGGTAGGCAGGAGTCAATAACAGGCATGTGATCATCAGAGGAGAGACAGGAAGGTCATAATCCAGGTGAGGGTCGGGGCAGGCACCAGGCAAACAGGGTCAGGGTCATGTGACAGAAGATCAGATCCAGATGAACGCTCGGTGATGAAGGCAAAGTGCCATAAACATATTTCGCCCTGAGCTCAGTCCAGTGTAGTGCTTAATTAAGTAAGCTGTGGTTGTTTGAGTACAAAATGCTGGGAGTCGCATATTTTGGATCAAAGAGAGGAGCTTGCAGGCCCATGAAAACTTGGACGCCGGCCGGACTTTGGACATGTCTGCATTAAAACATGAGGGGGGGGGAGAGAGCAAGCCCCAGCCCAGCCAGAAAACAGTATCAGCCCCAGATGATCAGTTCACCACCACCCTACAGCTCTGAGCATTCCCCAACCCCTAGGCACGAACCAAAGCCCCCAAGGAAGACCTAACTGTGTTGGCTTTGGGTTTAGAAACGATTGTAATGATTGACAAAATAGTACAGATGACTGTACCTGCAGATACTCAAAGCACTTCTCAAAGGCATGTGGGCCAAACTAGCATTTAGGTTTGATCGCTACAAACCCTGGATTTACCGGTTTCAGTCAAGCTATTGTGCTTCATGTGATCCTTTTCCAGGAATTCCAGTTGAGTCCAAGGTGAACATTTTCATTAACAGTTTTGGATCGATCCAGGAGACAACCATGGTATGACCATTTTTTTTCATCAAAGAAGTTTCCACTAACGGAAAACCAGCACATTTATTACTTTTTATTTTATTTTATTTTGTTTGAGTCAGTTCCATTTATGATAGGAAATTCAACAATTCATCAATCTATATGTAAATGTGTATTTATACTGATATATGTGTGTGTGCCTTTCATGAGTTTTATCACGTGAAGGTTTGCGAACAACCCCACAATACCAGCATTTATTATGAATTTTATCAAGGGTTTCATGGATAAATCTCTTATAAATATATAAAAAGATCATGAAATTGTGAAAAAGCTGCATACAGATTTTAAATTAGCCATTATATTATTCAATATATTTCATTTTGCTTTAAAAACCTGTTCATTATTTTAAAACAGCATTTTCAAATATTCATTTTATTCATGTGGAATATTCTTATAATTCTACGTCTTTTTTCAGAACCTTAGATTTCAAAATCAATATTTTCCTAAGTAGCTTTGTTTTTATTTCATGTTGCTGTTTTTCACAATGGCGTATTTATTTCATGAAGAGCTTTTTCAGGAGAATGGGTCTATCTGTCAATCAAACCAGACAAGGCGGAGACACTTTTGTGATTGGCTACTCCTTCACTCAGACATGAGCGGCAGCACCCTGACTACATCGATCGAAGATGCTTCACCAAACGTGACGGCGCAATGCCACTCCTCAACACTAGGGGGAGTATGCACCTCAACACATCCACAGTGTTACACGAAATTGGGCAGTTTTTGTTCTAAATTTGCGGATAAAAGTGGCTCTGGGCGAGTGTGCATAATTCAGTTGGTTTTGTGGTCGGTTCGGAAATTTTCATCTTCTCATGAACATCTAGTAGCGGCCTAAGTTAGGCTGGGTGGTTGTTGGAGTTCCACAAAACGTCTATGAACTGGAGTTCCATGAACGCAACATGCCACGTGTGGGATGGGCTACCAGCTAATGTTTTTAGTCTGATAGCCACTTACAGCTGTGGCTGTGTTAATCTCATTTAAAATGCATGGATGCACAATGTACATGGAGTGTTAAGAGATCAGGTTTATTTATTTTGAATAGTAACACATGATAACAATGTTTCCATGTTTGAGTTCATGAGATCAATTCCAGAGAGTCTCTGCTTCAGCTCCTGCAGTCAAACTATGTCCTAAATTATGTGTAACTCAGAGCGCCCAGGCAGCCCGAGAGTAAAGTAATAATAAAAAATGATTTCCTCCAAAGTGCAGAGCCTGATTCTTGGAGTAAACCTTGGCTGCAGAATTGCTCAATCAATCCCGGATCTCCGCTGCCTTTTCCGACCACGGTCAGAAACGTCATCGCAGGAAAGGTTCAACATTTTGAAGGGAGGGAAAAATAAAATCAGAGGACCTGATTATAATCATTGTCTCAATGAAAATAGAAAATATCATAAGGTTCAGGAGGCCTCAGCAGGCTTGTCCCGCTTTTCGCAGCTCCTGGTCTGAGTCTGTCGGTCCGCCAGCTCACCTCCTGCGAGCCGACATGAGACACGATGTGAGCTCCGAGTGAATGGCGTATGAGGAGTGTTTCAACGGGGGACTTATAGACGTGGACGACCGCAGCTCCTCTGTGGTTTGGTCCACACAAACCCTCAAACTACAAAAACAGAGTCGTCCATATTTTCTGCAGCAGACAGATTGTTTGTCTCTATTTGATCTCTAATGTCAGCAAAGCCGTGCAGATGTCGCTGAAACATGTCACCTCTCTGACTGGAACACCGCTGAGCGGGTATCCAGGAATATGAGTCGATTTCCATGGATAAGCCAATGAGCGTTTAGATCCCGCCCACTTTCACTGATTGACAGATAGACCCATTCTGCTGAAAAAAAAACTTCATGAAATAAATACAGTAAGTCATTCTGAAAAACAGAAATAAAAACAAAGCTACTTTGGAAAATATTGATTTTGAAATACGAGCTTCTGAAAAAAGACAGAATTATAATAATATTCCACATGATTAAAAATGAATATTTTAAAATGCTGTTTTAAAATAATGAACAGGTTTATAACGCAAAATGAAATATATCGAATAATATAATGGCTAATTTAAAATCTGTGTGCAGCTTTTTCACAATTTCATGATCTTTTTATATATTTATGAGAGATTAATTGGTTGATCGTGTATTTGCATGAGGTCATATTTATTTATTGAATTAAACATATATTTATTTCATTATGAACAGTACAGTACTCCATACACTGAAGGGTTGCTAGTTGAATCTCTGATCAGTCATGATCAGATTATTGGGGTTAAATCATGAACCCAATAGGTTCCATTGTCTTTCATTGTTCTAGAGCAGCAGCTCAGTGGCCTCGATTCTAGCAGCAGGCCGCCTCGACTTTAAAACCGATCGTTTTACAAATGTTCTGTGTAATAAAACAACAGAGATAAGTCGTGTTTTCTTCCTACAGGATTATCGTATCAACATATTTCTTCGTCAAAGGTGGAATGACCCTCGTCTGCAACTTCCTGCCGACTTTAAAAGTGATTCCCTCACTATCGACCCAAAGATGTTCCAGTGTTTGTGGAAACCAGACCTTTTCTTTGCTAATGAAAAAAATGCAAACTTTCATGACGTGACACAGGACAACATTCTTCTGTTCATATTTAGAAATGGGGACATCTTGATCAGCATGAGGTTTGCATCCATATGTCATCTTCATTTCTTAGACAGAGAGGCATTAGAACTGACTGCAAGGAGGATCTAAGGGCAGCTAGCCCAGTTCACTTTAGCCTGTTTAGTTGGTTCAGTTTAGAATTTACCCATGATCCTTATGACTTTATGTTTACTATACAATTACCGGCATGAAGCCCGTTGAGATGACTATTGTTGTGATATTGGGCAATAAAAATAAAATTTAATGAAATGTAAGAAAAAAGGTTTTGACAAATTCTGAGTCAGTTTACAGCGAATTAAAACCATAAGATTACAGATGAGGAAAAGGGAATCCTTGTCTGATCAGTATATGTGTTTATATGTGCGTTTAGGCTCTCAGTCACTCTGTCTTGTCCTTTGGATCTCACGCTCTTCCCAATGGATACACAAATGTGCAAGATGCAGCTGGAGAGTTGTGAGTACATACACAATATCTCGAAACAGTCACACTTTGTTTTTATTTGTCATTTAATTGTAATTTGTTTACAAGAAAATGATATTTACAATTTAGCTGTGAAATCAATTGCGTGTCTTAAGATGTGCACATCGTACCAAACTTTACAAAATAAAAGTTTGTTTTTAGCATTTTGTCATAATATTAACGTTAACGTTTTGCATTTTTCTGTTTTAGTCGGCTATACTACCAGTGATCTGGTCTTTATGTGGCAATCTGATCCGGTGCAGATGGATGAGATTGCTCTTCCACAATTTGACATCAAACAAGAAGACATCAAATATGGAAACTGCACAAAGTACTACCAAGGAACAGGTGTTTATGTGTTTTATCAAGTTTGTTTTGGAGGGGCAACGATTCCATGCATACCATAATTTGTGGTTGACGATATGATTCATAGTCAATTTTGAAAAATCTGATTGGATCTGATCCTCTGTCCTAAAGTGGATCCAGATCATCTGTCCTAAATTGGATCCAGATCATATGTCCTAAAGTGGATCCAGATCCTCTGTCCTAAAGTGGATCCAGATCCTCTTCATCCAAACTTCCAGACAGAAATTCCTGCTACTGAACAGTTTTCCAGATTCTTGGATTTCTTCCAGATCATCAAGTTAATGAAATCTGTGTCCAAACAAACCAGTAAACTAGAATGAATGTCAAATCCATTCACATGTTAGTTTCCTAAAGTTCACCACTGTTGTTTTTCCACATCCAGAGAATCCAAAGGGAACATTCTTAGAACATTCTAGACACTGGATGGTCACATGACTTAGATAAAGTGTTTGGACTGAAACGATGGACCGATCTGATTCTGCTCCATCGTGTGTGTTGTCTGCTGTGATTGGTCGTTTTTACGTTACAGTAAAAATAACCTTACAGCACTTCAATCCAAATGGTATTTAAAAAGATCAATGTAATCGATTTATTTCATTTTGAAACAATGTTTTAATGGTGTAGGCTGATTCGATTAACGATTTGCCTCAGACAGATCAATCCGGTTGGATAAATCAATGAAGTGGATCAATCGTTACACCCCTAGTTAACATGTGTTTAGGACATTACTTGCAGTTTTTGCCTTACAGTAATGTCAACATAGAATGGAAGAGTAAGAATGTGTTCTGGTCAACATAAGATGTGCTGAACCGTGGTGTAGCGGTTAGCACCCTGCCTTTGTCCAGCAGTACCAGGCTAGGATTCAACACCCCTGTACATGTGACTGAGCGGGTTTAGAAGATGAAAAAATGGTCGATATTAGGATTTGACAGCTATGGTCGGTTTCTTGATATTGATAAATGCACTGATCCCAGTTGTCTCAGAATTGAAATTCTCATTGGAAATTGAATGGTGAAGGTGAGATGAAGTATCTGCATTTGGAGGTGTTTAAAAATTCAATCTATTCATGGTTAAAAGTCGATATAATGGAATCATTTATGTGTAGAAGAAGAAAGAAGGTCTTAATATCCTGTTTTTTTCCTCCTTATCTGTCTGTCTAGGATACTATACCTGTGTTGAGGTGATTTTTACATTACGTCGGCAAGTTGGTTTCTACTTGATGGGAGTTTATGCTCCAACTCTACTGATTGTAGTTCTGTCCTGGTTGTCCTTCTGGATCAATCCTGATGCCTCAGCGGCGAGGGTCCCACTTGGTGAGTCCAACTAGAAATGAGGATGCGTGATAAAACATTCACATACATTTTCAAATAACCGGAAGATTTATCTTCTTTGGCTGCTATGATGTTTACATCCTGCATCATCTCCTGTGGTTTTAATGTGGTCCATTCGTCTTACATCCATGAAATTTTCACGTAAAGAACACAACTTTTCTCACTTTTTCCTCATATGTGACCAATTTTCATCTGTGCAACCTTCTGTTTACATCTTTATTTATTTTTTGAATGAAAAATCATTTTATTTTTTGCATTTCAGAGTATTTCTGCTTTATTTTATTTTTTATATGTTTATGTTTTAAATCTTTAAAACTGTTTTTGGCAGGTTTCTCTGCCATATTTACACATTTACAGACACATTAAATAAATAGCATTGAACAAATCGCTGTTCTATTCTGCATTCTTCTTTCTTAAAGTAATAATGTTCACCTGACGGCACAGCCTGGATCCCTGACATGCTATTGTTGACATTTGCCCGTCTCCAGGTATCTTGTCTGTACTCTCTCTGTCCAGTGAGAGTATGTCCTTGGCCTCTGAACTACCAAAGGTGTCTTATGTAAAGGCCATCGATATCTGGCTCATAGCCTGCCTGCTCTTTGGGTTCTTTTCACTGGTGGAGTATGCTGTAGTGCAGGTCAGTACAAAACACACTCATGCACTCACACACATGCACACACACATATGCACTCACATGCACACACACACACACACACACACACATGCACTCACACCAGATGGAATCACTGAGAGAGAAGAATTGTTCTTTTCTGCTGACTTCCCGTTTACGTCTTCACATTAATCTTGTGCCTCCGCTGTAATAATTTACAACCACAGGACTTTACATGAAGATTTCTTTGGGAAATGGCTTTAACACTTGAAAGGACTGAATATCAGCTGCTCTCTGCTGCACTAATAAACTGAGGAAACAGGCTGCAGGGTTGGGGGTTTCAGCCCCAATAACAGCTGAAATAGCATCGTTTTGAGCCCTTATTCCTAGCGCAAAACTCTGCAGAGAAATTCTCTCTCTTCTGTGCTCAGACTAGAGCAGATCACCGTGATACAAATGTGCCACAAAAGTCAGCCAATCACAGACATGGACAAACAAACTGGAACTGGAACAAACAGAGGAATGTCTGTGATTGGCTGGCTTTTCATACACAATTTCTCTCAATTGAAAATTGTTTTGTTGGCACATGTTTTTGAGTGTCAAGTCCAAAATGATTTTTTGAGAACACAAAATGTTTGTTTGAGAGTGTTGTACTTGGAATGATGACACAAAAATCACTCCATAAGTTTTGAGATCGTTTTACTCTGGACCAGAGGTTCCACAGCGTCACACAGATCGTCAGAAGCTGAGTGTGTCATGAGGAATTGTTGGATCCACAGCTCCTCTGGAAAACCACCATTTCCCAAAACAGCTTCATCCGTAGCCCCTCCCACGTGTAAGGAGCTCGCCGCTCCACGGCCTGAACAAGACGTCGACGTCTCCTTTGATAGATGATGAAGAGCGCTAGAGACGTGGCTTAATCTAATGGAAACAGTGACTTTGTTTGAATTGTGTTTCTTTAACATTTCTGGAAAGCTTTGCACGTATGTGTGATGGAAACGCAGCTAGTTTATATAAACTGTTCAGAAGAAGGATGGCTAATTCGTCAAGCACAATAAAAATGACCAAATTCAAAGTTTTAATGTCTTTGACGTCTCATCCAACTCCGTCCTTACATTTCTGTGTTTCAGGTCATGTTAAATAGTCCAAAACGGATCGAAGAGGAAAAAGTCAAAATGGCCTCAAAAGAAAAAGCATTACAAGAGAAAGAAGGAAAGAAACATTCCAATAAAACCAACAACACGGTCAACGGCACAGGTGGAACTCCCATTCATGTCAACACTCTGCAGGTAAACCGTCTTTCTTGTCAAACCATCATCTTTTAAAAGTTGTAGGGGAAACCTAAAAAAAACCCTCACACAGACACACTCAGCCCCCCCTTTTCCTCCTGTGATGTCATGACCACGAAAGACATGGGGCAGGTTTAGGAGTTGGATGGATTTGACTGATGGTGAAACGCCATCACGGCGGAATCCTGGAGGGACTGGCGAGTACAGTTTGAGCCGTAGTCCCAGCTGCCCTTAGGGGTAAATACTGGCTGTCTGCGGGGGCAAAATGAGCAAATCAGTGCAGGTGCTAATTCTTTAAATCATGGAAACATGCCGGAGCGCCTGTCGGGCAAAAATGCACTTTTTTTCTCTATGGGCATGCTGCAGGCGGCGGGTTGTAGAGACCACTTAAGGGTAAGAGTGTTGTGGGTGAGACAGGGTTTTCATTTTTTTCAACCCCTCCAAATCCTATGCACTTTTCACGTGACACGTGCACGCTCCTAATGCAGCCTGACTGTTAGAAATGAGGAAATTGAACACTCAAGTTTGTGTGGATGTCTTATAGACACTTACGTGTACGTCACATGCACATCCCATGCATGCAGCATTTGTGTGCGGTCAGTAAGGAGCCGCTACTCAAACCTCACGAACGACTGGAGTGTGGCGTACGACTGCATCACCCGTGTGTCATAAGTGTGTGTAACGTCCTTACGAGTACTTTACGATGCACTACTAATGACATGCACAACAATAGCTGCGGTTCTATGTGCAAAATATCTTTGATCAGATCGAAGATGGGATTAGAATTGAACTGTGTTCATGGATCCAGAAAAACTTGATCTGATTCTAACAAACGTTTACAAACTCCACACTTTCAGTCAGAATAAATCATCGTGACACGAGCAGAACTCTCTAAAATACCAGAAACGTCTGTAGAAGAAGAAACATTGAGTTCTGTTGTAAACAAACAAGCTGCAGCATAGAGATGATATTATTGTTATGATTATTAATGAGTGCTTGTTCACCTGGTTTTTTTTTGGCGGAACGGATCTGGAAGAAGGGTTAGCTTAGGCTAACACGTGCTAACAACAACATTTAGCCGTGGATGCAGTTCAAATCCATGCGGTCGATGCTGCAATCTGCATCTCTGCTGCATGTAAACATGTGGGAATAACATCAGCCTTTATTCTGAAATAACATGAATTCACAGGATTGTTTCCACGGTTTCTCAGGACTCTGCAGCGTTTCTCCATTCAATAGCTGCCTCCGTTAGCTCCCATCCGTCCCAGAGCCGCTCCTCTGATCAGAGACCCGGTTCTATCGGGAGACCCGGTTCTCCTGAGTCCAGCAGCTCGCTCACGCAGAGAAGCGGGACGGATGGCGGTTCAAAGCCTCTTCTGGAGCGTCACACCGTAACAAAACGCCCCCCATTGCCCGCAAACACGAAGCTACACGTCTCTGCTCTGATCAGAGACACGCTTCACACGGGTGGAGCAGGTGATCGGTCCTGTTAGCGCTCCAAAGTCTCCTCTGGAGCGTCACACCGTCTATGCGTGACGTAAACCAGAGCAGCAGTGACACCTGATTAGAGTTAACTGTTTACATGCACCACGATCAGATCAACAATCTGCATAATCCACCTATCTCCATTGGAAAGAAATTTGGATCCGAATGAGTCTGATGGGCGCAGAGTATTCTGAGTGGCGTGTTTACGCCTTTTTATTATGATCAGGCGTTCTTTCCCAATACTTTTGTCCATGTAAAAGCAACTAATGGTCCGTTCCATTTCCATGAGGCGGTTGTACGAGCTTTGAGGAAACTGCAACACACACCTGAGCTCCTCTGAAGATGGAGCCGCTCCTCTGCACGAGCCTGTAGGTTGACCTTCACGGGTGCATGTGACTGAGGCTTCACATGGTCATGGCGTCGTTGGCACAAGTTTCAGATTCAAGGAGCACTACTTCACAAAATTCTGAACAAAACACGTCAAGCTAAACATGTGAAAATCCTGCGTGGTGGGTGTCTCCCTCTGATTTGTTCTTTCTATCACTTTGGGAGAACCGACAACCTCAACATGTCTTCTGTGTCACGCAAACACCGCTCTATACCAGGCTGCAAATATGTAGGCACGGCTTCTGAAAGGAAGCAGAGAGAGCAGCTTCACGGTGTGCAGGTCTGACAGCTTTCAGTCTTCCCTTCTCACCAGGTGGTGGAGAACCGTTGTAAGAAGGTTTGCACCTCCAAGTCAGACCTGCGGTCCAATGACTTCAGCATCGTCGGATCTTTGCCTCGAGACTTTGAACTTTCCAACTTTGACTGCTACGGAAAACCCATCGAGGTCACAGGTGCCATCAAGTCAAACAGCAAATCCAACAAGAAACCTGCACCGCCGAAGCCCGTCATACCTGCTGCCGCCAAGCGCGTGGATCTCTACGCAAGAGCCCTCTTCCCGTTTTCTTTTCTTTTCTTCAATGTTGTCTATTGGTCTGTTTACCTGTGAGAGGGAGAGGCAGAACCGGTGTCTTGAGGCTGCCTGATTGGAGGATCGTCTGAACTTTACTAGCGGGTTTTATATTTTAAAACCATCTATGCAACGTTACCTGTGGAAGTAACCATAAATGATCAGCCTCACGGCACAGACTCGCTTTTATTCGTTATATAATCATTGCATGTGTGTTTGTGCGGTAAAATACTATCTAAAATAAAACGTACGAAAGTCATCCAAGGATCTACAAGCTGTTGCTGATTCAAAATGGTCTGACATCATGGAGACATAAAGTTACATGAATGTAAAGAAATAAATGTCAAATATTATAAACATAACTGTCTTTTTCGCCTTTATGTTGCAAAATGTACACTTTACTGAATTTATTTTCTAGCTTTCTTTTGGCAGAGATTTTAATTTGCAGTGGAGGAAATAAATATTTGATACTTTGCTGATTTTGTACATTTGCCTGTCAGTCGTCCTGACGTTCATTTGAACAGAGGGATACAAAATCAAGAAAGATTTTATAAATATATTTGCATATCACTGATGGAAATAAGTATGTGATCCTTCTTGGCAGACAGACGTAGTACTTTGTGGCAAACCCTCATCATCATCATCATCATCATCATCATCATCATCATCATCATCATCATCATCATCATCATCATCAGCAGCAGCACCAGGTCAGAGGTTTCTGGTAGTTGATGATCAGGTCTCTATAGGCTGAGGTCCAAAGACCGGCTGGACCGCTCCATGACCCAGATCTGCTTCTTCTTTTTCGTTTCTTGATCGTCTTGTATGTTTTGGGTCATGATCCTGTTGGGGGACCCATCCACCCCCCATTTAATCCTCCTGGTGGACGGAAGGACGCTCTCACTCAGGATTGGACGGTACATGGCTCCGCCCATACCCACAGAGAAAATAGCCCTGTGCAGAAAAACACACCCCCAAACCATAATGCTTCCACCACCATGCTTGACAGTGGGGACGGCGTTCTTGAGGTCATAGGCAGCATTTCTCCTCCTCCAAACATGACGGCCTGAGTTGATGCTAAAGAGCTCTGGAACCGGAAACGCCTGGCCCAGAACCCCAGCAGGGCCTGTCGTCCGACACAAGTCGCTAAGCTGTGGCTCAGAAGACGTTTGAGAAGTTTTTTGGATCAACAGTCAAACACGAGCAAAAGAAAATGTCTAATTTGGTGATTTCAATGCTAAAGCAGCTGGCCAATTGAATGTCATGCCTTATCTTCTCATATTGTCGTGTTATTTGATATATTTCCTTGTAATCAAACCTTTAATTCTTCTATTTATTCATCTTGTTGCAACTTTAACCAACATGAAAACAACATTTTAGGGAATAGTTTTTGTCTCCAAATTTAAACGGCACTCTTGAGCATCTGACTGATAAAAATGGTGGATGGATCATTATTACTGTGAAAAAAACTGATCAACCTAATTTTATTCAAACCAATACATGTGCCTCGAACGATCAAAAGAAGAAATTAGTCAATGAATCCAAAGATATCGTCAGTCCATGGTGCTGACAGTATGTCATCTCTGCTTAGTGTTCTCAAAGTCAATGAAAGGATGTTCTTTGCCGGGGTTTTAACCTGGTTAATTCATGAGACATCTGTGTAATTTCACGTAAAGACCACAACTTTTCTCACTTTTTCCACGTATATTCACGCATGACCACTTTTCATCTGTGCTACATGTGCAAAATGTACGTAGCGGCTGTGGGACACGGCCTGAAAGTTGCACTGCTGTAACCCTTGTGCTATCCTAGGCACTTTATCGTTGGGAGTGGGGTCATCTAGACCCACTAGACAGTGCTCTGAACCTTTTTTCTTCAATGATTTGTGATCTTCACTGGTGTCCATGATTACATGAAATCTTTCCACCTTTATCATGGTAGGGAGAACACGTCATCTAAGATAGCACAAGGGCTATCACCACAAGGGCCCTTGTGCTATCTTGGCTTGATGTCACAGATAAAGTCAGAATTGTATTCTTCTCACAGCTGCTTTCCAGTCATGAAGATGTTCTTATGTAGTGGACTGAATAATATGTTAATGTGATGTGGTGCTCTTTATGAAAGGAACAAGTAAACAGACAGAATAATAAAGTAAACCTACTTTATTTTTTCATTATTTAAATTATTAAAAAAAAGCTTCAACGATGAATTTTAATCTGTTTATTCACTGTTCAGTCTCTTCTGAAAAGTTATTAGTCCAGATTGCAGAGGGGAAGTGTTTCTGTGTCACACCAGACTGCTGACTGACTACTTCCGGTGACAAGCGGAAGTGAAGTCTGTGTACATGGAGGTGACCCGACGGCATATTTAGCGGATAATTCTGTTAAATTTGGGCGGCTGGAACAGAGTTGGGTTTTAATAGAGGGCTTTTAACTTCATTGGCGCGATGGGAGCTCATCTTGTGAGGCGGTATGTCACCGAAACCGACACCGAACCGGACCCTGCTAGGAAATTTGAATTCGACCCCGTTGTGGGGTTTCCCGAAAGAAAGGAAAGAGGTTAGTGACCTGTCTGTTTTGACATAATAACCTAAAAACATTAGAACGAGTATTTCTGTCCCCGGTGCAGACAGGCCAGGGGTCCTGAGGATAAAAATTGACGTGTTTTTCCGTCTAAAACCGTATTTGCACCGTCCGTCTGATTAAAAGTCACTTACGGGGACATCGTTATCTTAAATCTAAGCTCTCATTTGAAATAGTTATGCAAATTCAATACATATATTTACGTTGAGACTAGAACGAACGTTACGCTCAAATCTCGCGTTAGGGTTAGCTTGGTCCGCTCTGCGCCTGCGCAGGTTTGTCCTCGCATGTAGGGATCGCTCTCTGATCTGGACCCAGGAAGATCTGGATTCATGAATTGCTTTAATCTTGGGATCAGGACTGCGTGAACGTGGGGTCATGTGGCTTCGTTCAAACTGAAACTCAATATGCTCACATTTCACATCATGTTAATAGTTTTAACAAATTTTAAGTATGCAAAGAACAAATCAGTCGCTGTGCTTCCATTGACTTTAAAATAGCAAATATTGGATTTGTGATACTAAATACGCCTAATGGACACAACACAATTATGAAAAATGTTTTTGCGCTTGGTGGTTTTGTTAGGCGTATCCAAATGGACGCATTTCCCAAAAGGGCAACGGAAATGGCTCTTTCAAATTGAGTCATGTGACCAACAACCAGATGGCGATGCCCTTCTTGGTAGAACTGGCGGCCTTGGGCGCTGCACGGCGGGCGCCACCAGAGGTCCCACAGCGTCACACAGATCATCAGAAGCTGAGCGTGTCATGAGGAATTGTTGGATCCACAGCTCTTCTGGAAAACCAGCATTTCCCAAAACGGCTTCATCCGTAGCCCCTCCCACGTATAAGGAGCTCGCCGCTCCACGGCCTGAAGAAGACAACGACATAGTCTCCTTTGATAGACGATGAAGAGCGCTAGAGCCGTATCAAAAATGTGAACGTATCTGCTGTCAAAGTGTTGGTCACATCCGTGTTTCTGAAGGACTTATGGCGTCAGCTGGTTTGTTTATTCACACAGTTAGGATCAAATGGAAACTGTCATTGTGAAGTTGTTTTTTCGACATTTCTATCATTTTGATCAAGTTTTGTACATATGTGTCAAAAAGAAGACAAGTTTAAACAAACTGGAACATTTGCCGACAGTTGAGCAAGTTAGTAAGTGTGGTGGTGACATCATCCATGCATGGATAGGAAAAAATCTGTACCTTATTGAAGAAAATGCCCCCAAAACAAGAGACATCTGTGTCAGGAACTCCACCAAATAGACTATTTTTTTCATTCCCCCCCATCACTGTCAGTCAGAGTAAAGCAGCTGTTGTGACGTTTGTTCTTTAGAGATGGTTGCGACCCAGGAGCACATGAACTTGGCCCACCTGTCCCTGGAGCAGAGGGACTATTGCGCCCACCACCTCCTGAAACTCATGAAATGTAAGCGGGACAACTGGCCGAACTTCCTGGCTTGTAAGCACGAGAGGCACGACTGGGACTACTGCGAACACCAGGAGTAAGTCTTTGGTTTTTCCTCCTTATTTGTTGGCTAGTAAGTCTCATTTAGGGAAATCATCTGAGTCATTAAAAACCGTTAACGTTAATAGATTTGTTTGACATCTGATAATACGCAGAGAATAGAGAATTGACAATAACATTCATGTTGTACAAACTGTTCGGCTCTTTTAATGGAATGACGAATCCCTTCTTAGCTACGTGATGCGGATGAAGGAGTACGAGAGGGAGAGGAGGCTCCAGCTGAGGAAGAAGAGAATCGAAGCCAATGCAGAAGCTGCATAATCTACGCCAACTTTGCTTCCTTGTGTATATATATACTGGCAGTTTCTCCCATTAAAACAATATTCTCAAACATCCATCACGTGTTTGTCTTAAATGTGAGAAATGCTCAGCAACGGATGTCTACAAACTCTCAGAGGGAGGAGAACGTCTCATTGGCCCGTTTCAGTTTCAGGCGGCGTCGGATCAAACTAACATTTTCTGACAAATGTCTCTTTATGGAAAGTATTCCAAGTACAGCGTTCCCTAAATTATTGTTTGGTGTACGTTCTAAGGTAGGTAGGAGCATACTGTCCCTTACTACACACTTTCTACACTTTTCTCGGACTATGTGACACCTGGACTGAGTGGCCCCGCCCCCTGGCGTTCCAAACAGGAAATTACTCCAAGAATTCAAAATCCCACAGACTTCTATAGAGAAATCTGTCAGAAGAACCATTCTTACCCTTTTTAACACCTTCTTGATAATCCTCTTTTCTGTAGTTCAAGTATAAACTGACCAATCAGGTGCCTCACTAAAAGTAGGTGGAGCCTGCTGGCCCCCATATCCAATGTTCAAAACCTTGCTTTCAAGCGGTTGGGGTGTGGACTTCCAACAAGCTCACTCCTGGTTGGTGAGTGGTTGCCATGGCGGCATCCATAATCGCAAAAAAAACAAGGACTGAATTGACTATCTAGTTAAAGGCAGAAGTTAACTGTTTTCTTTGGATGACGTCACCCTCGCTCAGTCCAGTTCTCGTATACAGTCAATGGTTTCAACCCAGAGTTCAAACCTTCAGAGAAAAATCATTGCAGGTTCATAGGATGGAGACAGATGGGTGGGTCTGAGAGATTTATGTAGATTTGGTAAACTGAACAATCCTGTGCAGCAGAGACGGCACAGAGGAGATCGACTGACAGTCCAATCAGAGCGCAGAACACCGTGCACTCTAAAAACATGCAGCATTGCACTGTAAAAAATCTGCAAGACCGTGAACGGTGAACCGCGATAGAACGAGGGAACACTGTACATGGAAACGGCTAAGATGGACATTTGAAAATGAAATAATGTTGCTATCTTTTCTTTTTAATAAATTACCTTCAACATTAAAAGAATAACTTCTATAATTGTTTCAAACAGGATTTTTTTTAACAGAACAATTAAAGATCACAGTCAAGCCCAGTACAATAGAGTAAAGTTATAAAGTTATGGACCTCTTTACATTGTACACCAGATGAAATGCAAAAAAAAAAAAAAATTCAACGAAGCATTCACAAAAGGTTTGAGCGCGCTGCAGGAAATTAGGTTTTTCCATTAGAACTACAAAAAAGGACTGAAGGGAAAAGCCGATCATCTGGTCTGAGGGGACAAAACGACGAGCTCTAAATAATCAGTCCTTAGCTTCAGTGTCAACTTTGGAATCAAGGAGAGCGTTTTCAGACGCAGGAGAGCTACAGGATGAACGGGATGATGGGAGAGCGGAGAGGAGGGTAGTCTCGAAACTCCTTCAGGTAGCTGCGGTGCTTCCCTTTGGCCCAAACCGTCATCTGGATGAACCCCACCAGGGTGAAGAAGGCCACCGGGAGACACTGGGTCATCAGGGTGAAGCCCAGCCAGGAGCCCAACTGCAGGAAACGGAGACGCAGTTCGTATCGCTCACTTCAAGACCCACGCCCATGATGGAGGACATTTATGAAGAAAATGTGCATTAAAACCGCATTTCACAGTGTTTTTTATTCAAATGGTGATGAATCAGGAGCAGATGAAAAAAATGCTGTTGGAAAAAGATGGGATTTGTGACGTGGATTCAGAGAAGAGGGAACTACGGTGGCTGAGAGGGACAAGACACGTTTACATTTAAGATACAACAACAGCAAATGACGGAACTCAACAGGAAATGACCAAATCCAGAAACACAACATGAGAGCGGAGACACGGCTTCTAATGGAGAGAGACGTAACAAAACCAACAGTGTCTGATTATTAAAAGATATTTATTACTGTTTTATTCAATTTGAACATTTTAAAAACATGAAACAGTCCAAAAGCATTTTTTAGAGTGTATTACTACGATAAAAATGACAACAATGTTTAGCGTCACCCCTAGTATTAAGGGTATTCCTTTTCCATGAGCAGCTGCTTGCCGGCCGACTGCCAACGGAAAAGGAATACTTGACCTTGGTAAACATTGTTGTCATTTTTATCGTAGTAATACACTCTAAAAAATGCTTTTGGACTGTTTCATGTTTTTATAATGTCCACATTGAGAAAACAGTAATAAATATCTTTCAATAATTTCCGTTTCTTTCCGTTAGAAGCCGTGTCTCCGCTCTCGTTGTGTTTCTGGATTTGGTCATTTGTAACGCCGTTGCTTTTTGTGATTCGGTCATTTGCTCCATAATTTGCGGTTGTGTTTCAGGACTCTGTCATCAGTTCTGTTATCTGCTTTTTCAGTGTTTGTTCATTTGTTCCGGGTTTGTCGTGTCTTAAATGTTACCGTGTCTCGCACCTCTCGGCCACCGTAGAACTTGCAGCAAATTTAACAAAAAAAGTCCCGCCCACAACTCAGAGGTGAATCTCCAATACAGAATCAATATCCTAGAAAACGACACGGGGTTTGGGATTTTGGCCAAAAACGGCATCTTCATAGCTAAAAGACCACGGGAACGCTCGCATCATCGGATGATCGGAGCGCGACCTTCAACAAAATAAAAGGCGTTACCTCATAGGTGTAGTTTGGGCAGGACACCAGCAGGAAGATCCAGGTGAAGGGGTTCTTGGTCGGATAAGGAATCTTTCTGGTCTTAGAGCCTTAATGCAGGGAAAAAATTAAAACAGTAAATCGGGTTTCTTCTACTTATTACTATTTTATTCTGGTAAAAATTGCATTTAGGGGAATAAAGGCTTTGATTGAGATTGACTCAACAGCAAATTCTTTGCGTTTTAGGTGACAAACGACAAACGACGTGAACGTCACGTCCTGCAGACACGACTCAGGGTTTACCTGGTGGACGGAGGTTCCGCAGAGCAATGTGGATGGAAAAGTTGCCAATCTGACAGAACTAACAAACAAACAAACAAACAATCAGCCAGAAGCATAGAGTATCTACATTAAAATGGGAAATCTGAATATTTATCAGTCTAATTTTGAAGCAAATGGTTAGAAATTATTAATTTACCAAGAAAAGGATGAGGGCCAATCGGATCTGCTGCTCGCCGTAGACTGCAAGAAGATTAAGGAGCAATTTTTAAAAAATGACGGATAAAAGAAGCTGAACACAAACTGCTACGAGGTCAAATCAATGTGCACTCACTGGGGGGGGTATATAAGGGGTGGTTGATGTAGTAAGCCATCCACGCTGCAAAGCCCCAGTAGTAGGTACAGTTCTACAAAACAGGAAAAAAGCCGATTCTTAGCGGATTGGTGACCAAAGCCGAGCGTCTGTGTGAATTCTTCACCTTAAAGATGTTCCGTAGGGGCATCGTTCCATGAGAGAAGCGATGCACAAACAGCGTCTCCAGCAGCCTCTTCATGTAGTGGAAGGAGTGACACATACACGCCAGACTGGAGGAAACACAGACAACTGCAGCTCAGACACGCTTAAGAGAGGAACAGTGGACCGTGGAGGGAAAACTAAAGTGATGATGTTCAAGTCGATCCTTGACAAAGTAAACCGTTTTTGATTCCATTCGGTCCTGAAAGAGGACGGACCAACCTGTGCCTTATTCACATGCACGGCCCGACGGTTTTTGGGTTGAAGGGTCGCAAAGAGGAGTGCTGGTACGGCCATCTGAAGGGACGTCATGAAAATGGAACGTACCATTTTTGTGCGTGTGGCGAGTGGTGACGGGCCCAGCAACACTGACACGTCGAGCTCATAAAGGGAAACCGTGTGTCTGTGCACGTTTCGCTTCAGGAGAGGTCACGTGACCGATACGCCGCTGGGTCGGTGTGTGACAGAGGAGCCAAACCAGCAAGCGCGTCTACCAGCAGTCTGACCAGATACAATCCCTTTTCAAATGGACTCTTATTTGAAATGAATCATTTCATGTTTTGAGGGTTAAATGTCACATTTGTTCTGCAGGACGGTCAAACTTAAAAGCACTTCCTCAATGCTGGGGCATTATAGACCCAGACATGGCAAAGAGGAACTATTATGACAAATATTGTGTTTAGATTAAATTTACTGTCTATCAGCGGGGTTTCTTAACTTGGTTGCTTGCAATGACGTTATAGGTCCAGCAGGAGTCAGTATTGAGTCACACAGTATCGACACACCATCAATACAGTTTGGGCAATGTGCCAAAACGCTTCATGAGGCTTCATCTACCCATCACTAGTGGTAAGCGTGTCTAAACTATTGGTAAGGATAATGGAAGTTCCACGTATGTATGACTTATGGGTGATGATGTCATACGGCGTCTTTATGCCACGCTCTACTCGCTGGTAACACATGCCCCACGCACGGGTGGTGCACGTGATCCGTGTCTGTAGGACGTCCACACAAACTGACGTGTATTTTCTCTTGACGGGTTCACTGAGCGATCTATCTACCCCCCCCCCCCCCGCAGACAGACTGTATCCACCTGCAATGGCAGTTGGGACTGAGGCATAAATAGGCTCAACCATTTGCCCCCCCCCCCAAACTATAACTATAGACACAGACACAACTGAAAGCAGACACAGTAGTAATTGGGGTTATGGAGCCCAGTGTGGCTATTCTAAGTAGGCTAAACCATAAACAGGTCACCAGCGGATCACAGACTAGGCCAAAAATATGAGCCACTCAGTACCGAGACCTTCTGCTCGCTGTCAAAAGAACCAGCAAAGTATTTAGAACTTTGTAAGCAGAAAAGTGTGGAAGAAAGAAAAAAAACAATAATTTGTTAATTTTTTGTTTATCAAGACGACAAAGACCCCAAAGCTTTCTGAGTGTTTAATCCTTTTTGTTGAAACATCAAGAACGGTTAAAAAACCATAGAAATATGGCTGCCAGATGTGCTTCAGTCTAGGCAGACAGAACTTTAGGTTTTCTCCTCAAATCCATTCCGTCTGTAAGCTGCTGTGGGGCTGAAGTTTACGGCTTTTTCTAAGACAGAAAAGTAAAACGAGACGAATGGAAAGGAGAAAGCATTAAGTATGCGTGCCTAACCCTAAAGAATAATGGATTTGGATTGTGTGCAATTCTGCAAGCTGCCTATGAGACCTTGGCAAGGCAGGCCCTCCATCATAATGCTAGTCTGAGGGTCCGGATCCAGTCCTGAACCCAGGATTTGGTCCGTCTTCAGGCTGCCAGTCAGGCGGACTTTCCTGTTTCAAACCTAAACTTGTAAACAAAACCATGCGTCTTCAGTCATTGGTCAGGAATTACGAGGGCGGAGCCAAGCAACAAGAGACAGAAACAATGGAAGTCCTGCTCTTTGCATTCCTCGTCGGGATCGTTCACGGATTCAAACTTTAGATTTCTCTGACCAGTTTTAAACGTCTGTATGAACGTCAGGCTCAACACTTTTACTTTGGTCCGGCAGAGTCGTGCTGCACGGTGGTTACCGAGGAAACGACGGCTATAAATATGCAACTTGGCGATAAATATGAGCTTTTAGGGAAAAAACAGACTTCTTGTGCTTTTGTACAGTTACATAAAAAAGACTAAGGGTACAAAACAAAAGTAAATGTTATTTATATAAGAAAAAGACAATTCACTTGACTTCTTAGAGCAGATTTAAAGCAGAAACCTGAGCTCTAATACTTTGATAGTGTGGCTTACTGAACAACCCAGTGTTTACTGGTGGTGAAGTCGTATTTGGGCGCATAGATGAAGGGAACTCTGAAGTAGAAGAGCAGATAGATGACCAGGGGGCCGGTGTACTCTGTCAGAAAAACCTGAAAAACAAAAACATATTAGGGGAGCAGCTCTCAGTCTGAAATACTCACAAACATTTGTTCTAAAAACGCACAACCGGTCAATCGTGAGATCTAAACCTTGACTGTATAGAGTCTCATTTCCAATGAGTGGTACGGTCCGGTTTGGAACAGTCCAGGTAATTCAGGTGAGCGTTTCCAGCACATTTTTGGCCGCATGGCCTTTGTTTCTTTGTATCGACAAAACATTTAACGTTGTTTGAGAGAAGATCACAGGCGGCGAAGAGGAAATGGGTTTCTTGGCGCTGTTGATTTTAGTAATGACCTTTAGCCAATCAACGGGTTTCAAGAGTAGCTCCGCCCTCACCGGTCTGTTCCATCTTTTCTATGGACCGACGGGGGCCCAAAAATGGTACGGTTTGATCCAGCATAGTTGGTTCTGGACCAGATCAAACCGCTCAGTGGAAACAAGGCTTAAGAGGACTGGACTGAGTGGCCCCTCCCCCTGACGTTCCAAACAGGAAGTGGCTCCAAGAAGCCAAAGTCCCCAAAATGTCTACAGAGAAATAACAGCCGTCAGTCAGTCCGTCCTTCTATTTCAGGGGCGTCAAACTCCAGACTGGAGGGCCGGCCTCCCGCCTCATCAGCTGCTGATTACCTGGATCAGGTGTTTGGCCAATAACGAGCTTTAATGGCAGGTTGTAGGACACCGCCCCTCAATACCTGGATTCTGACACCCCTGTTCTACTAACAACCATTCTAGCGCAGATATCTTTTTTTTCTTTAGTTCACGTTATTCAAGATATTAAGTGACCAACCAGATGCCTCAATTAAAGTAGGTGGAGCCTGCTGCCCCCCATGTCTAACCTTCAAAACGTTTGATTTCATGTAGCCGCTTTTCAAGTGGTAGGGGGCGTGGCCTTCCAACAAGCTCACTCCCAATTGCCAATTACCACGGATGAGCGATCCGGCAAACGTCAAAGCAACTCTTTGTCTTTAGATCTAGTTTTCTGAGAGAACAACTGGATTTTCAGACATCAGTGACCTTTGATTCCTTCACAGTGGTAAATGCTCATATAGTTTATCTTGATTTCTTCTGCTCGTTTTGCCACATATTTAAATTTGTTAAGGTTGGTGGACCCCACATCGTTTGGGTGTTGTGTGCAACACCTACTGTAACCCAGCTGATCTGAGCCCCCAAGTCCCTGAAGTAGAACGTTGCTGTGGTTCCCACTGGAAGATGCTGCAGAACATCCTCATCCTTTAGAGACTTCCCCTCTGAAGCAGAGACAAATATGTGGACAAATAAGAGACTGAAATGTTAAAAAAAGGCTCCAGATTTACTTTAACCCTCCTGTTACGTTGGTTTGTGAGAGAAACCACGGATGATCTCCGGTCAATTTGACCTGGGAACACGTTTGATTAGATAAAAATATCAGTAACCAAAACGTTCCTAAAAACATTGTTTATAAATGATCTTCTTTGCTAAACATTTGATTTGGTTTGATTGCTACGGTGGCTGGTTTGGTCCAAGTGTTCCGCTGCGAGCACGGAGAGAATCCAGACTGAGGAAACTCAACGAACCGCAGCTCTGTCCGATTCCAAACTAACCGAGACCACCTCAAAAGACGGGTCTGAGACCGGTTCCGGTCCCGAACCAGGGTCCGCTTGGGTGTGTTCAGACTGAAAATTAGTTCTGGATTATCAGGGGAAACAAACCCGAGTTCACTTAATGCGAACCAAATGCGTCTTACATATCTTACATATAAATAATCCATTTAAATGAAACTCATTTCTAAAAGTCTGTTTTTATTTACATTCTTTTTTATAAATTGCTGTTGAAAAATCAAAATAAAACATCTTCTAGCTGTTAATTCATCCTTTCACCAATTAACTCCAGCCAGGATGAGGAGCCTAAACATGCATGAAAGTCCATTTTCTTTAAGGTGCTTCCACTTCTCCCTTTTTTTCATTGAGCTCATAATCAGAGTCGTCAGATTCTGAAGTTATTTTTAAGATGGTCTTCATCGTCATAGACATCCTCCTCTACCTCACCATCCTGATCAGCGATTGGTCTCCGAGCCTCCAGGTCTGCCATCTTTACTCTTCTCACTGTTCTAAACCTCTGTGTGCTGTTGGTAGGACTTCCATTCAGAAAATCGGTTTGTGCTACGCCTCCCCTGCCGAGTGGCAGCGCAATGTGGGCGGAGTTTGTCCAGAGGAACTGACACGGTTCCTGTTTGAAGTCAAAACAACACCTGGACTCTCTAAATTCTAAATTGTATCAATGTATGTGTGTGTGTGACACAGAGGTGGGTTGTGTCTCAAGCTTTGTTCACACCGGGCATTTTACAAACGTTCAGGAACACACAACGTTCATTCTTGAACGTGCATTTAGTCCATGGTGTTCACACTGGACGAGCAGGGAGGGGCTTCTTGCTCTTTTGTTTTTTCTATTGTTTTTTTTAAGCACATGTCCGCCACCTGAAGTTGGAGGAGGCTTGGTGGGGACTCGGTTTGTTTCATTGCTAGCCTCCTTGGTATGGCGGGTGTAGACTACCATCATGTCAGGAGAGTGGCCTTGGGCGATCTATATTTGAAAAACAAACGTAGACGTCATCTGGCCCGTCACCTTGTCTGTGTTCAACAGCTAAACCAAATCTATACTTCCCCACCAAATCTGAGTCCCTGATTGGTCAGAGTACGACCTAGTTCAATGGGCGTTGCACGTTTCACGACCACACGTTTTGCGCGTAGAGCCAAAAAAACGGTCGTAGAAACTTGTGTTGCCACGCGTAAACACAAGAGTTTTTAAGTTTTAAGAGTTTTTAAGCCCAAAACGCGCGTTTACTCACGTTAACATAGACTTTTCATTGGAAGAGGCGCTTTACCGAAGGCAGTGTGGACGTAGCTTCATGGTTGCAAAGACAAAAATAGAATTTGATGATTCTGACTCGCTTTGAGTTCTATTCTGTCGACTGGGTCAAATTGACCCAAACAGTAGTTTTGTAATATAACCAGTGCGTTGGGGTGGGATGCTACATGTGTTTTTTCCATTGTTGGTACAAAAGCCAAGCAAGAACAGTTTCAAAGTGAAAAAGTACTTTTCAGTAACATAACAGGAGAGTTTAAAAGATAGCAATGACTTTGGAGATGACATACTCGGGTCAAGACGAATGGACTGTCTGGCTGGGTACCACTGAGGATCTGGAACAGGCAGATAAATACTTTACAGGCATTTAAAGACAAGACTAATTCAATGTATCTCCAAATAGGAAGGATTTTATTTGATGTGGAATTGGATTTATGAAACTGTAGACACTTGGTACTTACGGGTTCTGTGGAACATGGACTTGATCTCACCGATGGTGGCATTGGGCTCGACCTAAAAAGGTAAATAAAAGTGTGTACAGGTCCAACACACACCTGTGAGGAAACCTAAACATTATGCTGAATCACTGAAAAGCAACAGATGTCAAGCAGTAACTGTACTGAATGTATTTCCTTGATTGCTGAAAGTCCAGTAAGAAGTGAACCTATGGCAGCTAATCAATTCATTTGTATTTAGAATATCCAGTGGCTATGCGTCTCATTCCTAAGGTAATTTGTACTAAGACCATTTCATTTGTCCAACACCACCCAGTCACCCAGGCTGGATGTTGGAACTAAGTTTTTATTAACATTAGCCATTTTACATCAGCTCTACATGTTTAATTTAGAAAATTAGACCCATTGGGGTGCTCTAGCTTGATCCACACCCACAGATGTCCTTTGTTTCAGATGGCCCCTTCAGACGTGGTTAGGCGAAAAATGTACCGGTAATCGCCACGGAAACTCCTCTGAGCTTTCAACAAGGTGGAAGACGGCACTGATGGCACTGACTCCTGTTGTATCATCCGGAGCGGTCACCAATGACCCAAGTGTGACCTCGTCATTCATCGATGTGTGCATCAAGGGTTTCGGGCGACGGATCTTTACGTGAATTCGGTTTTGAGTTGTTCAGAATTTTGGTCAGTTGAGAATGAATTTAGTTTAGAATTTTTTTTTAGTTTATGTGTATTTTACATAGTTTATGCGCAATTATTACGTAAATCTTACAGAATTGTGCTTGATTTTTATGAGATGCATGTGCTTGTGTCTTTCCCTGAGATTTTTCACAATGAATAACTTTTGTATCGTGTATACTGGGCACATATAACATTCAAATTACATAACTGGTGCACAGATTTTGGGCCATGTTTGGCTTCTATGTTGATTTCCGTGTTCTTTGCGTGGTTTATTTGTATTTCCTCCATTGTTTTAATGTGGTTCATTTGTGATCTGTGAAAATTTCACGTAAAGACCACAACTTTTCTCACTTTTTCCACGTATATTCACGTATGACCGATATTCATCCGTGCAATGTGCACAAAAAGTACGTAGCGGCTGTGTGACACGGCCTTCACACAGTTGTAGGACAGCATGAGCCATGAAAACACAAAGCTACAGCTGATAAACTTCAATGCTGTCTCCAAATTTATCGAGGGACACAACACAGATGCCGTTAACATTTGGGGTTTAATAGTTGGCACACCACATTCTCGTATTTTAGGTACACAAATAACAAAGAAATAACACAGAAGTACATTTAAACACAGTGGTGCCTCGTTTATTATGTGGGTTACAAAATTACCCACAATAAGTGGAATTGTCAAAGGAGTTATCTTTTATTTTGTATAAATATTCTAAATTCCTCACTAGATGCTTTTCTCAGACAGACAAACATTTTTCAATCTTTTCTCTTTTGTTTTAAACTTTTAAAGTTTAAACTTTGGTAGAAAAATGAGATCTTGATTGAAGATTTGTGTAAATGTGGCGCAATTCTGTACAGGAGACAAGACGCAGAGGAGATTGATTGACAATGATCTACAGCCAATCAGGGCGCAGGACAGAGTGCACTGTTAAAGATTGCTGGAAAACAACAGCAGGACTGCCAAAGGTGAACTGTGATAAAATGAGGGTTTTCTGCAATGAACAACACTGCCGTGTAAATGTATTTAATGGTTCCTATACTCCAGGTCTCGCTGTTCTGGAGGTCCATGTGACCATCCCACCTGTTTATCATGGCTAATTCAAGGAAACTACTAATCAGGGAAGCATTTGTTATACTACATGTACAGATGAAAGTCTTCTTGAAACATTCTTTGTAGTTTGTTTCTCACCTTGTCCAGGAAACAGAGCTTCTCCTTGGTCTTGGCATCCAGGATCTCCACCTCAAAGAAAACAACGGCCTTTTTAGGTTTTTTAGCCTGTTTGCGTTTCGCTGGTGCCGCCCCCGACACCGGAGCCCCCAGCCCAGCATTGCTGGACTTCTTCCCACTGGCCTCGAGAGCTAAGGCATCCATGTCCCCTACTTTTGCTCCAGCTACTGGCTGAACTCCTCCCTACGCTCAGTCCTTCATTCCCTTATTCTGAAGGTTGACTTCCGATCCACAGAGAAAAGGGGGGAGACCTCAGCTGTGGACATAAATCTCTCGTTGGCATTCCTCCTGCCCCTCCCTCCTACGTCACCCCCCCCCCCCCCAACCACCACTCATTCTTTCACATCTGGTGTGTAAGATTTATATAAAAGTATGCCAACAGTTAAACCCTAAAATAAAAATATATAATACATAAAAATAAAATAAATAGTTTAAAAAGTGTGCCAACAGTTATACACTAACCCTAAAATGAAATAAATAAGAAATAAATAAACCAAATAAATTGATAAATGAAAAAACATTTTTTTAAATTATAATAATAATAATATAAATAAACAAATAAACACTAAGAAGTGTGCCAGCTGTTGCCTCCCTGAAGGACAGCAGTCGTCTGCACATGCTCATTAGCTGTGAAGCGTGCAGCTTCCTGTTGCAGATATGAAATGCGACGTTTCCCCAAAGCAGACATATTTATGTCTTCACGTCCAGCAGAGTGAAAGGATGAGGGGGAGAAAACATGGCAAACATTGCCCCCCATTACTAATCTGAACCTGTCTTTTGCTCCTCAGCTAAATATAACCCCCCCGTCCCCACAGACAGCAGACAGATGTATGCAGTGATATCATAGGTGTATTATTAAAGACACCCAACCAAAGACCATCTACGTTTCTCAGTCAACTCCACAGTTTGGGTCTCAGTCACAAAGACCGTATGCTTTTCCATTATGCTATACATTAAAACCGAATCAATGGGGCCTTGAAGTTTGATGCAGATTCACCTTTTTCCAGCAAACACAGACGGACAATAACAGCTGACGTTCTCAGAGATTAAAGAAAGCTATGACTTCTGGGAAACAGTCAATCCATCTTATATTCCGCTCACTACTCACTCATCCAAACAGAAAAAAGGACACATGACACCCCAGTGGAGTCTTCAGAGACATGAACCCTTTCCAGTCTTTGGGTGTCACATGGCTGCTATGCTGCCCCCCCCACCCCCCCGCGTTCCTGTCTATATAAAAGCTGGGAACACTGAAGTCCGGCTCAGCCGCTGAGGAATAACGTCAAATCTGCATTTCCAGCTTTGCTTTTATGAAACCGTAAGTGTTTTTTTATACAAGCAGTCATAAATCTTGTAATACTTAATAATTTACATTACAATGTTCTTTGACTCTTTGGTTTTTCAGTGTTCATAGAAGAAAAAGGCGAGTTATTTTTAATTCTGTCACCAAAACAAAATACTGTTTTTTTTGCAATTCTGTAGCTTTCATCATCTAACTATAGCCTAAAGACAGAAAAGACTACAATAACAATGACTAAACTGCTAGTTATGGTCATTTTATTAACAAGAAAACAAATACAAGCATAACTTTCATGTCAAATGTTTCCTCCGTTGTTTTTCACACCTGTGTACGTCTCTCTTTACGACCACACTGCTTCATTTCATTAAGGAAGTACGATGGAAACAACCACTAAAAGGTAGAATAATTAACTCAACAGTTGTTGAAATAAAATTAGAACTAGTGTACTGCAAATCTGAAATTCAGAACTAAATAGTTAGCTCTAAAATGATTGTTTCTTGATTTGTTACATTGAAGTTTCTTTGAATTTATGTCCTTTAACTTTTGGCTCAAACTGGACAAATATTCCTTAGAATTTAAAACTGAAAGACTCACTTCAATACATGTTGTGTTTTTAACATATTTATGTAGCATTTTTCTGATGAGAATTAAGATTAAATCTGCGTTTGAGTATTTCCTTTTTCTAATAGTTGTAAATCAAGAGCAGAAACGATGTTCTGGCTAAAAACCTCATCATCCCAATTTAAAGACTGAAAACGGATCCAAAGATGATCGGACTTTAAATTCACTTTGGATTATTAGAGGTATTCCTCATGCTCATAGATCAATTCCCTAAAACCTTTATTGAATGTTTGGTTGCTTTTTTTTCCCCATCATGCAGTTCTCTGGTTGACATTTTAGAAAATACAAATCCTGCACCAGCAGAATGTGTGCTAAACGTGTCGTTTTAAAAGAAGAACAAAGAATTGATTTAAACATAAAAACCTCCGTCCTGATCGGGCTTTAGGCCCCGATCCCAGAGTTTCTGCTGAGAACGAGTCTAGCAGTAAAAATAGTGCAAATTTAAACTTAAATGTGAATTAATAGTCCTGCCTAAAACTCAGGGGTGACTTTCTAATGAACTCCTGCTGCTCCACAGAAACTAGGTCCTAAAACAACAGGTTTTTAGTCCAAAATGACATCATCATCATAATTAACAGACCACTGGGAACGCTTAAAAAAAAGATGAAAAGATGATCAAAGTGGGACTAGAAGAGATCCAGTCATCTACGGCGTGTTGTTCACCGTTTTAAACAGATTTTTGCCTTTTAGACAGCAGAAGAGCAGATCACATTTTCTTTCAAATGAGATTAAAATGGACTGTTTGGACGCCCCACTTCAACAGTCACTGTGTCCGAAATTCCTTCCCTACTCACTACATAGTGCACTAACTAGTGCCCTGAATTTTCAAATCAGATCCGACACCATGCTCACCTCTGAAGATAAAAACATTGAGATTTTATTTAAAAAACTACACTGAAATACATTTCTTTTGGTAAGAAATGTTCAAATGCAATGCATTATGGTCTATATTTGCTGGTGAGCATTGATGCACACTTGTTTTTTACAGAGACTTCTGGGAAATTTCTAGGGCACTGGATTTCTGAATTGTAGATTCAGACAGCACTACAGAGTGGGGAACGGTCTATGTAGTGAGTAGGGAAGGAATTCGGACACAACCGTACTTCCAAAACTGATCAGCGAACATGGACCACAATGCATTGCGTTGGGGACAATTTTTTGCCAAAAAAGGTATTTAAATATATTTTTTTAAATAAACCTTTACTTTTTATTTTCAGAAGACAGTGGACTCATGAGTAATCAACGAAATTGATGACATCATATCCGCTAAAAAAGTAGTGAGCATGGACCACTACTTAGTGCTCCACTTTATAATTTTATAGTAGTTAGGGCGGGAATTCAGACATAAGAGTAATGGATCAAAACTGATTTAAAAAATGTTTACTGGTCATAGTTAACGACTGGTTAACTAAGTCCTGTTGCTGTCTGTCACCTTTCCCTGTGACTCGCTCTTTATCTAAAGGTGTGTCTCAGGAGTCCAGAGCACAGCGGCGCGTGGCAGCATCACGGCTCCGGTTGAGCCAGTCTGTCAGACTGACTGACTGCTTCAGATCCCGTCCGGTCGGTTTAAGGCTCTTATGAAACGGAATCACGGTAATCTCTTCAACACCGACCGACGCCGTTTCAACGGTCTGTGGCTGTATGAGCACGACGCCAAAGACGACAAACATCATGTCAACGGAGAGGTGCGCAGACGACACGTGCACGGACCTACACCTGTTCACCTGGGACATTGTTGAGCAAGAACCCGATAAGAACGCCGGCAGCAATCAGCGGGCAGAGATGACTGACATGCTCACATCCACGGGCATATATGTATACATGCTGTCTATGCTGACATCAACCCCCCCAGAGAGCAGCCCCCCCCCCCCCGCCCCGGGCAGGGTCTGCGACCAAAGCTAGCGCGGAACTGACCCCAAAACAACGAGCCGGAGGCGGCGTTTGCTTAGCGAACCGCGCGGACGTTCGGATAAAACCGGATTCCTGCTCGGAGAACACAGAAAAGAGGCTTTACGTCATTACGAATCGGTTAAATGGCGGGACTTTAGCGGAATCTCACCTCGTAGTGCTTCATCTTGGCGGTTAGCAAAGCTCTCTGATCCACCGGGATGAGTGACGCTCAAACCTCCAATGAGCGACCAGACAGGACAGCGCTGTCAGCAACCACGCGCTCGAACCAGCCAATCAGCATTAGCCTCAGACCCACACTACGATCGATTTGACCAATGGCATTAAAGTGCTGAGTGACCCCTCCCCCTGGCGTTCCAAACAGGAAGTGGAACAGCGATTACTCATTCTATTGGTCAGAATAACCACTATTGCTTGACCCCCCCCCCTTTTAATGTGATTCCTAATAATCCTCATCTTTTAACGAGATTTTTTCGGTGGTGGGCGTTATCTAAGTTATAAACTGGATAATCAGATACCTAAATAAAAGTAGGTGGAGCCTACTGGATCCACGTCTAACGTTCAACAACATTTGATTGACACATTGTCCCTATTCACCTTTCGAGTGGCCTCTGACCAATCACTGCTCATCTGGTTTTGTCCAAAACAGTCAGTGTACTCAAGGTCGCCCTTAGTTCATCTTCTGGTCTATTTTCAAAGTGTTCTCAGGGTTTTTTCACGGTTGTTTCAGCCAAAATTAAATAGATCCGTGTTGTTTTTTTAGGACATAGGTTGTGGCTGAATTCCTCCCTACTCATTATATAGTGCACTATATAGTGTGTCTGCTATTTTCTAATGCTGTCTGAATTACAATTTTACAAAATCCAGTGCCCTAGAATTATCCCTGCGAAAAACCAGTGGACATCGATGCTCACTAGATTGGCGAATATAGACCACAATGCATTGCGACTGAACATTTTTTGCCACAAAAATGTATTTAAATATATATCTTAATAAAATATCAACGTTTTTATCTTCAGAACAGACAGTGGACTCATAAATAATCACAGCAAAAAGCTCATATCAATTAGATTTTAACTTTGTATAATCGATGACCTCATATTCAGCGATTTATAAAAAAAAAGAAAAGGAGTGAGGGTGGTGTCTGTATTGCTTTTAAAATCCAGGGCACTACATAGAGCTGCACCATCTAGTTTTTTAGTAGTTAGGGGTTAGGGCGGGAATCTGGACATAGCCATAGTTTCTGCAGAGCGGTAGGAGTTCATCAGAAATTTACCTTTGAGTTGTTGGCGAGTCTGAGTGACAAGTAAGCCTGCGTTCATTTCCCATGATCCCTCTGTTTACACTCTGTCCTGCTAGCTTACAGCCCCTCACAACTCCTAACCTAACATTAGTGGTGCAACAAAGTTGTGTCGAATATCCGAACTATCCAGTTGTACAGTTCTGATCCAGATTCCAGCTCAGACGAGGAAAACAAAGATGTTCATGGATCTGTTTGTCTGCAGGTGGATGATCAGAATAAATATAATCGGTTTCAAAAGGCAGTTTTTGTTTGCTCCTGATTCACAATAATTTGTTTGGTGAAAAACCTAGAAATGCAATCTTGAGCCTAATTTTATTTACAAATGTTCTGCAACACCAGAAAAATGCTCAAAGATCGTGTTAAAACACCAAAAACACAATATTAATTGGAGTCAGACCTGATTTCTGTGGAACATATGCATGATTTGGATGATTTCCCTGTACAAATCAATCATTGTCTTGAGGCTAGAGGCACTGGCACAGTTTAGGTGAGTGTCATTTTGCTACCTCTGTGGTCAGAAACGAATCTTCGTTTAACCACTCGGTGCACCGGACCGGTCCAAGGTTAGGTTCTGGTTGTCAACAGCATGAAGGACTTTAAGAAGTGTTTGTTTACAGACATCTGAGCTAACAAATGCATGAATAAATCAAAGAGACAAATATCATTTCAAGAAATAAGGCGCCTGGGATCTGAGCTATCTCTAGTCATCAGTGGCCCTGATTTTCAGCAGAGTTCTGACCTGCAGACAACTTGACCTCAACTTTCAGCGCCGCTGATGACAGCTGCAGAAGGAAAAGGAACCTGACAAACAATGTCTGCAGACCTAAAAGCAAAAGAAACGTATTAACTCTGTTAAATCCAGAAGGACGGCTGTCAATCAGCAGAAGATGGAATACCAACCTTGGACACTGGACAGAATAAGGAACCATTTCTAATTCACAGCATTACCTCATAGTTCTAATAATGAAATCGCTTAATCAATAATTGAAGATGGTTAAAGTGATTGATCTATAATTATATCACTTCACTTGCCCCAAAAATGGATTCACGATTTTTTTTAATAAAAAATAATTTGCACATATTTGTAACTCTTGATATTTGATCTGCACATGCTATGAAGATTTTTGAAACAGTGTTGTGTCTATTTTTTCTGATATAGTTTTATTTTTAATCATAGTCATGATTTTTTTATTAAAATAATCTGCTTTTAGATAACTGATTTGCATTTGCTATGTTTATTTCCAAAATAGAGTTATGTCTATTTGTACACAATAATTAAGTAATTCATCGTTGACATGTGATTTATTGATACTTTGTACTTAATTCTGTCTGATAAAAAGTTAGGAACTGGATAATGATAAATCATGTCATAAAATGGTTACGGTAGAACAGGGATGGGATTATATAAATCAGCTTCCTTCCACTCCCTTTAAGCAATATTTAATTTAATGTCTAATTATCTTACGTTTGATACGTCTTTGAATGAATGTATGAAGGCTGATTGTCTTGTTTTATGCATTATTTTTGCCTTAATTGCTTGAAAAAAAAACATTTCAAATAAAAAAAAAATCAAAAATATGGATTCAGTGTCCACTGTTTCATTGATTTTCAAGAATTATTTTGTTCATTTTGACATAAATTGAGGTTCAAGTTCATAAACCCACAAAAACAGGTTTTTAAAAAATTAAAACACAGTGGAGAAATCTGTTGCTAAACATGGATGTTTTAAACCGAGTTTCACCAACTTATCATCTGCTAAACTCAAAGCACTTGCACCGGACATTTTATTGGTTCAGATGATTTCAAATTGTGGAAGACTTCAGACTTGACGCCCAGACGACCATCATTGATCCCCTTCATAGTCACTTACGTTCCTCGCTAATGAGGCTGACTGTTCACGGAGCGCTGTGTCCGAGCAGATCCACAGAAAGTCTGATGGAAGGACAAAATGTTGCAGGAAAAGATGCAGCAGCAGAAGAGACGACCGGACTTCAGCAGATTCTCAAAAGAACAGATTCAAGAACCTGCAGGCCTCCAGAAAGAGTGGAATGAGGTGGAGGAACAGCTTCAAAAACCACATTCAGGAGACAGGCTCCAACTGCCAGGTTCCTTGGGTCAAACCACTTCTGAGCCCAGAACAAACATCTCAACTGGGACAAGGAGAAGAAAGACTGGACTGTTGGCCAGAGGTCCAAAGACCCGTTTTCTGATGAAAGTGTTTCTTTCTTTTGAGAATCAAGGGTTTGGAGGAAGACTGGCGAGGAGCAGAACCCAAGCTGCTGGAGGTCCAGAGTGAAATCTCCACAGTCAGTCAGGATTCGGGCTGCAATGTCCAGCGCCGGTTGTTGGAGTCCCTGCTGTCTTCAATCCAGAATGTCCAGCAGGACCTAGACCCTCTCCAGACTGTTGAAGATGGACAAATCATTTTAAAAACACTTATTTTGATCATTCATTCATTCATTCATTCATTCATTCATTCATTCATTCATTCATTCATTCATTCATTCATTCATTCATAATCAAATCATAATATATGTATTTATCTTTTTGCAAAAAACAAAAGTAAATGGTGGTTTATCCGTATTCTAATATTTCTAAATAAAGTTTTTGTGTATTTTTTGAGCTGGAACCTTAACTTATGTAAAGGAACAGACAAAGAGATTGTAGATTCGGACAGCACTAGAAAATTGTGAACGGACTATATAGTGAGTAGTGAAGGAATTCGGACACCCCCCCCAGTGCTCTAGAAATGTCCAGAAATGTCAAGAAGTCTCTGCGAAAAACCAGTGTGCATCAATGCTCACCAGATAAGCAAATATAGACCACAATGCATTGCGTTGGAACAGAATTTGCCCAAAAAATGTATTTAAACATATTTTTTTGGTTAAATCATCAACGTTTTTAACTTCAGAAGACAGTGGACTCATAAATTATTGTTGCAAAACGCTCATACTTCATGACATAGATGACATCATATCTGCTGTTCAAAAATAAGTGGTGAGCTTGGTGTCTGAATTGCTTTTAAAATTCAGGGCACTACATAGAGCTGCACTATATAGTTTTTTAGTAGAATTTGGACAATACAATTTCGTGTTTGTTTTTGTTATTTTTTGTTTTTTTCTGTACACAGATGGAACATTAGCATAACAAAGTTGACATGACACTTAACCTAAGAGAGGAAACACAGCCGAACTAGAGTTGGTGGAATTTGGATTGCTGTTATTCATGTACACTTAAATTGTCAGATATTCTTCCTGTTAGCGATTTTGAAGGAGAAAAGTAAGGATTGCGGTTAATACTTTTGAATTGTTTTTATTTGTGAATTTTGAATGGCTAGTGTTTCAGAATATCTCCGACAGCCCATGAAAGCACCACGGTATGACGTCCCAGTGGGCGTGTCCTTGCGTCAACGTCACAGTGGAGAAACTACAAGCTCTTTATGGAAAACTCTGGAACCTTCCATGCTTGTATATTAGGGCACGCGGAGTTTGACTACTTGAGTCGTTGAAGTAGTGAGAAGTACGTAGACGGACGTCCGTAGAGTTTCCTTTTTTTCTGTTTTGGCATTTTATACTGTTTGAGCTGCAAAAATGGGAAAAGATTACTACGAAATCTTGGGAATAAAAAAGGGGGCGTCAGACGAAGACATAAAGAAGGCTTATCGGAAGCAGGCTTTGCGTTATCACCCCGATAAAAACAAGTCACCGGGCGCAGAGGACAAGTTTAAGGAGATTGCCGAGGCTTACGACGTTTTAAGCGACCCGAAGAAAAAAGACGTCTATGACCGTTACGGCGAAGAAGGTATGTAACGTTACATCGGTGTATATTTATGCGTGAATCGCATCCATACTAACGGTATTTACATTGGTGACCAAGGTGCATTCTGGGTAGACAACATTTGCTCGCTGAATCACAGTTAGATCTTTGTTTGTTTGTTTGTCCAACAGTTGTAGTGTAAACATTGGTCTCGTTTGTAGCAGCATTGGTTTGGTACCCCCCCCCCCCCCGTGCGCATATTTGTGTGAAGTTTGACAGGAACTGGTCCTACTGAGATGACGTCACAGCATCTGAATGTTCCTGGATGGAATGTGCCAACATGTTCACGTCTGCTGTAGATGTCCTGAGGGCTCCAAGCCTTATGTTGCATTCAACTGCTGACTGGATCTGTCACCTGGGGGGTATTCCAGGAAGCATGTTTAAACTCCCCTGACTTTAACCCTGAACACTGGCTGAAATCCGCCTGAACTTGCTTACTCTGGGTATGTCGGTACCAAAAGACCGGATATGAGTTCCAGAAAGCAGGTTCTGCTAGCTCCCACGGTAAGTTTGAGGCTTAGGAAGTTGATAACCTCAGTTTTCAGTTCCAGAGATGGAGGTATGTTTCAGGGTATGTCAAGTTGCCATAGCAACTCATGCTCTGAACATAACCTGGTCTGGAGCAGGTTTAGTTGAAGGTTAGTTTGTTTTCAGAGAGGTGAAGCAGCATGGCGTGTCCATTTGAAGATGATTTAGTGGATGAAGAAGCTCAGATAATACTTTTTCCACCATTAGAGGGTGATAAGACCACATATGGATGTTGGAAAAATAAACTTTTTTACAGTGTTGAGCTAACTTAATTATTTGCTTCAGTGAAGATAAATCAATTTTTTGTTTAGTCAGTCAGGGTGCTTTATAAACTCATCATCCTCTCCTTCACTCTCACTTATGGTGCAGAGACATAAGCTTAGTAGTAGGCCTGTACAATATACCGCAAATTTATCGTTATTGCAATATCCAGCTCTGCAATATGCATATAGCAAAAGACGGCGAATATCGCAATTAATCGCAAACCCAAAATGTGTTAAAACAATCTTCTAGCAGCTTGAAGAATTTAACGAATCAAATAAATCCCTTTATGCTTTGACCAATCAGATGGACGCCTTCCCATTGTTGACCAATCAGATGGACGCCTTCCCATTGTTGACCAATCAGATGGAGGCCTGTTATGTTAGATGTTTGTCCCCCATGTCGATGAGGGTCATTTGGAGTATAATTTTTAAACTGTTGCAATGAAATGGGAATGATGTTTGTTTATTTTTCTATTTGTTTATTTACCGCAAATTTATCGTTATCGCAATATTGATCACTAATATCGCATATAAAGTTTTCCTCATATCGTGCAGCCCTACTTAGTAGTAAAAAATAACTCAACAAAACACAGTAAAACAGCTAAACAACTAAACACATTTGGTCAAAAACCCACACTTAAACCCAAATCCATCCAGACAGGCAAAGGGAATGATATCCCACAATCCCTTGCGGTGCCGATCTAACAGCAGCACCAAAGTTACACCTACTTAATTGAATTAATTTGAATGAAAGTAAAATAAATGTCTGATAACGACGTGTTATTTTTAACCTGACTTTCCAACATCCATATGTGGTCTTATCATCCTCTCATGGTGGAAAAAGTATTATCTGAGCTTCTTCATCCACTAAATCATCTTCAAATGGACACGCCATGCTGCTTCACCTCTCTGAAAACAAACTAACCTTCAACTAAACCTGCTCCAGACCAGTTTATGTTCAGAGCATGAGTTGCCATGGCAACTTGACCTACCCTGAAACATACCTCCATTATCTGGAACTGAAAGCTGAGGTTATCAACTTCCTCAGCCTCAAATGTACCATGGGAGCTAGCATAACCTGCTTTCTGGAACACCCCCCTGGACTAAGTGACCCCCCCTCCGCCGAGGTGGGCCAAACAGGAAGCTAAAATCCCATCGACTTCAATAGAGAAAGAAACCGTGGTCATTCTATTGGTCAGAAGAACCATTCTTGATAATCCTCTTTTTTTTCCATGATAGTTTTTCTGTAGTTTAAATATATAAGTTATATAGTTATATAGGTGGTCTCACGTTGACCATTTGAAGCGTTTGACTGATTCTTCCAAACCTGCTTTCTAGTGGTAGGGGTGTGGCCTACCCATTGACCGTATAAAGGGGACTGGACTGAGTGGGGGTAGATAATGCCTTACCTCTGGCTCCAGCTAAATGACTTCAGTTGCCATTTTTCCGCTGTACCGGCGCTTCAGTCTGGAGCCAGCTGACTGTGATTACCGTAGTCTGAGTCAACGTTTCTGTGGCAATGACATCACCATTCAGGTGTAGGCTTGTGTGAAGTTCACACCCATTCCACTGAAAGTGGGTTAAGGTGGGGGCCAGCGGGCACCACATGCTTTTACTGAGGCATCTGATTGGTTATTTTATAATTTGCATTGGAGAAAAATGTCATAAAAATTTAGGATTAGCAGATTAGAAAAAAAATATCAGAGCGAGAATGGTTATTCTGCTCAATGGTTGTTTATTTCTCTCAAGAAATCTTTGGGGTTTTGGCCTTTTGGCAGGTACTTCCTGTTTGGAACGCCAGGAAGGAGGGGTCAGTGTGTCCAGTATTTACAGTCAATGGGCCTTTCAACAAGTTCACTTCTGATCGGCGAGAATGGTTGCCATAGAAATGTCAGCTTAAACTGACTCGGACCAATCGGTGCTTGCAGACGCCTTTTGGCTCCAACATGGCGACACCTGTGTCACAAAAAAAATGGTGACTGTACTGACTTCATTTGGTTGGAGCGGGAACTAAACCAATGTCAATCTGACTCGCTCCATTTCTTACATACAGACAAAGGATTCAACTATAGTTACTGTGTTTGTGGGTGTATGCACGTGAGCAAGTGTGCCCCCTCACATTAAAAATGACATTTTCTGACCCGCCTTCATCTGTGGTCACTTTGTATTCATTACTTCTTGTTTTCTTTCTCTCTACCAGGTTTGAAGGGGGGAGGTCCTCCAGGAAGCGGAGGTCCCGGCACCTTCCACTACACGTTCCAGGGTGACCCCCATGCCATCTTTGCAGAGTTTTTTGGGGGGCGTAACCCTTTTGAACAGTTTTTTGGTGGGCGTAATGGAGGAATGGACGAGGACATGGACACAGACGACCCATTCGCCCGCTTCGGGATGGGGGGGAGTGGAATGGGCGGCTTCCAGCGCCCCTTTGGCTCCGGCATGGGGGGAATGGGAGGCCACACCAGCGTTGTAAAGAAGCAGCAGGACCCACCCGTGGTTCACGATCTACGCGTCACATTGGAAGAAGTACTGAATGGTTGCACAAAGAAGATGAAAATTTCTCGCAAGAGGTTGAATCCTGATGGTCAGAGTGTTCGGACTGAGGAGAAAATACTTGAAGTTCAGATCAAGAAAGGGTGGAAAGAGGGCACCAAGATCACTTTTCCCAAAGAGGGAGATGAAACTCCAAGAAACATTCCAGCTGACGTTGTATTCGTGTTAAAGGACAAGCCCCATCCAGTGTTCAAACGCGACGGTTCGGACATCGTTTACACGGCTCGGGTCTCCCTCAGAGACGTAAGTCAGATTTTCTGCTAAAACGAACCCGACCAACCTTTTGGTTTGAGTCCAACCGTTTTTAACCCTCCGTCTTTTTGCGTCCACCAGGCTCTCTGCGGCTGCACAGTCAGCGCGCCCACGCTGGACGGCCGGACGGTCACCGTCACCTCTACAGAGGTCGTACAGCCGGGAATGAAGCGGCGGATCTCTGGGGAGGGACTGCCTTATCCCAAACGCCCCGACCGTCGAGGGGACCTCATAGTGGAGTATGAGGTGAAGTTCCCAGAGCGGCTCAGCCAGAACACTCGGGACACCATCGCTCGGGTTCTTCCAACATCTTGAGCGAACTGACGAAAGGACCTACAGGAAGTTGCCAATTTCTAGCCTGACGATCTTACAAATGTTCAGGAAGGTTGATGATGCGTTCAGCTCCTCACTGGCTAGAATTTTGGGGTTTTGACTTGAGTGACATGATATTTCCTGATAAATAAATGCAGAAAATACACATGGACTATTTGGAGAGGGTTTTTTTTTTTGTTAAGAGTTTCAAACATGAAACTATCTTTTTATTTTGAATGTTCTGAATTATAATTGTGGAGATGTGTGCTGCATTGGGATATGGTTGAGTAGCTTTCACATGAAAGTGTGCTTTGAAAAATGTTCTTTTTGCTCAAGAATATGGAGCAGCAGTCAGAAGAAACTGACTGTGAAACCAAAATTTGAATGTCTTTATAGAGAAGAAAAAGAATGACGACTTTTTCTGGTGACATTAAATTGATTTGACTTAAAAAAATGTTTTTGGTGAATGTTTGCCATCCTGCTAACCCATTTTTTTGTTTTTGGCTGCTCAATTCAACTTTACCAAATGTCATTTCTAAAAATGCTGCCACCAGCAAAAGTTACCGTAAGCCTTTTGGAGCTTCGGGTCACATCCGGACTTTGACCATCCTAAGTGAAGCCGGATCCAGAGACGCTTCCTCCGAAGACGTTTTTCTTTTTGGCCTTGGTAGGTCTGAGTTCTGGATCCTACCACAGTTCTTGCTAAACTTCTCATAGTTTGAGGAACCGTGTCATGTGGAATTGTTGGATCCACAGCTCCTGGAAAGTGGCCATTTCCCAAAGCGGCTTCGTCCGCATTGAGGTGGATGAAGCCTCCACAGGCGTTGTTGGAGTTGGAACGGCAGCAGCGTCTCGCCGAGCGCAGCAGTCCTTGGGTCGACCTCACACACCCATGACAGTCAGCAGACCAGCTCCGTCTCGACGGCCCCAGGCCTCTTGCATTGCAGAGGGACACGGATATCGCTGCAGGACCCCGACTGGAACACTGAAGACTTTATGAGCTAACTCTTCCTATCAGAGAAAAACACGTCTGACGAGATGAGCTCCACATTTTCCATTCAAAACCAACTTTAGCATGCCAGAACGGGAGGAGGACATCACCTCTGAAAGAAACTTCAGGCAAAACAGGGTCTATAGTCTATAGCGAGTCTCTAATCTCACTAAATGAAAAACAGATTTATGTTGCTGCTACCCTGAAAAGACTTTGGCTTCACGGTTCAATCTTGGATAATTAGTATCTTGGAAAAATGTGTTTTTTAACCAGGACAACAATGAAGTTTGTCGTCGTTGTTACAATGTTGGGCTTTTCAGGTGAGTTTTGTATTTGTATTCTAAAGATTTTGGCATACGAAGCCTTAATAGTAAAGGTTTTTATGGACGTATTTCAGTTGTTCATAGATTCACTTGTATAGAAGTCTATTGCTGTCAATTTAAAAAAAAAAAAAACAGGCGATCTTCATTTTAATTTATTTGTGTTAAAAAAGCAACACATGTCTGTGCCTTAGACGTGTAGTTTATGTGAAATGAAGTGTTCGTTTCTGTCTGTGGTGATGCAGAAAACAAGTTCCTGCAGGAATTTGTCTTGATGTGAAGCTGCACAGGCAGGCAGGGAGCGTCAATAAAGTACACAGAAACAGCCCAGACAAACAGCGGTTTCTCATTAATTCACCATTAATAATCTCAAAAACGTCACAAGAACTCGTTACAGTTTGGTTTAACAAACTTCACAGAAATTCCTAATATTGTTATATTTTCTCTTGGAGGAACCAGCGTGTTCCAGTAATGCTAGTTGTAGACGTGTCCTCAGCTCATCGCCTTAGGACTACAACTGTTGTGGTCCTATAAAATTAGATTTAAAAAAAAAAACTGTGATTTTCTTTCAATAATTTTCTGTAATTTTCATTTTTGTTTAAAAATAGAATGAAAATCACATAAAAATTAGAATAAAGATTTTTTTAATTGTATACAATACACTTCTATTGAAAATAGCAAATAAAGAGACTTATTTTAAAAAAATATTTCAGAAAACCAAAAAATTATATCAAAAATCATTGAAAATGTATCTTGAAAAAAACCACACCCACAATGTGAGCATCCAGCAGGTCACCCACAGACATCACTGCTTTGTGCCGATGTTGTCGTCTGTATCGACTCAGACAAAATAAACAGTTCATTCTGGTCAATATTTAATACTTTTCCAACATTTTTCTCTCTAATGTTTGTGAATAGAGTAAGTAGGAAGAACAGAACAGACTGGCGATGTGGTGTCGAGCACATAAACTAAACGCATCATGTCTACAAAACGGATCTTATAGTTTTTTTTCCTGAGCAGATGAGGTCAGAGCCCTCCATGTTTTTTGCTTTTGTAGTACCTCCCCCTCTTCCAGTGTGTCAGGATACAGAAAAATGTTCAAAGTGTGCTTTGCACACTCTTGGCATTCTCTTTCACACTTTTTTATATGTATATAATTCCACATGTGTTTATTTATAGTTTTTATGCCTTCAGTGTGAATCTACAATTTTCATAGCCATGAAAATAAAGAAAACTCTTTGAATGAGAAGCTGTGTCCAAACTTTTGGTCTGTACTGTATACAGAACTGCTGTTTAAAATGTAGGTGGCTTTAGCCACACCCACCCTAACGGGGTTCTGCAGGTTTTATGGGCCGTCCGTGTCCGTGGAGGGTCGTAGAGAGGAGCGGCAGCATCATAGGGAGAGCTCAGGTGTGTCTTTTAGTTTCCTCAAGGCTTGTCAACAACTTTAAGGGACGCCATGAAAATAGAATGTACCGTTGTTGTGTGTGTGGTACGTGTATCATGTAAGACTACGAACTCACATGAACCTATGACGGATGGGTGATACTGTCGTATGGCGTCCTTACGCCACACTCTAGTCGTTGGTAAGGTGCGATTACTGACCGCACAAATGGGGCACGCACGGGATGTGCACGTGAGGTGTCAGTAGGATGTCCACACAGACTACACTCTGATTGGCTAATTTCCTTATTTCTAAAAGGCAGGTTGCAGGGAGGAGCGCGCACGTATCACGTGAACAACACTAACAGCTCCTTTAACAGTCCACCTGTATCTACCTATAAGGAAAGTTGGAACTAAGACTTAAATGATTTTTTATTATTTTCTTCAAAAAGAAAGACTGTTCAAGAAGTTAGGGCACTCAGAAGGGACTCAACACTTTATGGCTTTTATCAGTACCGTAGCATGTGTCCACTCTATCCGTAAATGTTCTCATTGGCTCATTTTCCCTTCTGTTTCCTAAAAGCGTTCACGGTTTCTGCTGGAACTCCTCCATTCAACAATGCCACTCACAACTCTGCTGAGGTCACGCCAGCCCATAGTGCCGGTCCGTACCAGCCTGAACCTTCAACAGCAACATTCACGCTGTTCCCGTCAGAGGAGACGAGGAAACAACAAGAAGTCATCAACCTGACGGGTATTTATTTCACATGAGCTCCTGCAGTAGCCCCGTTTTAAAACGAGGGGGTGTAACGATTGATCGACTTCATTGATGAGTCAGTTTCTACGATCCAACCAGACCAATCTGTCTGAGGCAAGTTGTCAATCGAATCGGCCCAAACCATTCAAATCCTTTCAAAATGATAAAAATCGATAAAAGACATTGGAAAATATCAATTGGATTGAGACATGGTAGGTTTATTTTACTATAACATCAACTCGACCAATCACAGTGCACATGTGATGTCATTAAAATGGATGAGTCCCTCATTCCCGTCCAATGTGTGGACAGACTTTGAATTTAGCAAAGTCATGTGACCATCCAGTGTCTAGAATAAGGTGTGTCAAATTATCATGTTAATTGCGATTCATTAATTACAGACAAATAAGAGTGTTATTTTATTTTAGTCACAGTCATCTCATTGTATCTATAACCAGTACCTGTTATACAAGCGGCCAAAAGGAGCTTCCACCGTGGGATGGCTGGGCGCTTCCTTATAGAGACGGTGAGAACCTCAAAGTAGAGCCGCTACTCCTTCACATCCAGAGGAGCCAGTGGAGGTGGCTCCGTTATTCTAGACGCCTCCCTGGGGAGGTGTTCCGGGCATGTCCCATGGGCGGAGGACCCAGGGAAGACCCAGGGCACTCCGGAGAGACTATGTCTCTGGCCTGGAAACGCCTCGTTGTCCCCCCAAAAGAGCTGGAGGAAGTGGCCGGGGAGAGGGAAGTCTGGGCATCTTTGCTTAGACGGCTGAGAGGTAGATGAGACGTATGATGGCCGTCAAGGAGTCAGTCAGGCCCGTCAGCTTTATACCTCACTTGCTGCGTTTCCATCACACAAATGCACAAAACTTTCTTGAAATTCTAGAAATGTCAAAAACACAATCTCACAGTTTCACAGTTTCCATTAAATCCTAATTATGTGAATAAACACAAACCAAATCACACAATAAGTCATTCAGAAAAACGGCGACGGATGTGACCAACACTTTGATTGACAGCAGATACATTCACATTTCTGCCACGGCTCTAGCGCTCATCATCATCTATCAAAGGAGACGTCGGTGTCTTCTTCATGGGAGGGGCTACAAATGATGACATAATGGGAAATGGTGGTTTTCCAGAGGAGCTGTGGATCTGTGGCGGGGTCCCGCCGAGAAAGGATGCAGAGGAGCCAAGGTGAGGAGGATCTGTTTTTATTCAAGACCCGGTGAGCACCACGCAGGGCCATGCAGCACTCACTGTCACTCCTCTCGTTTCACCACCTGCGGTGCTACCTGGACGGGAATGGAGAGCAACGCCCCGTGGGCGTGGCATCCCATTCAAAAGGTGAGCACCGCAGGTGGTGAAACGAGAGGAGTGACAGTGAGTGCTGCATGGCCC
>CM074490.1:3412524-3420024 GCA_037389245.1 Oryzias sinensis
TAGTGAAAACAGTCAAACATGAAAAATAGAACATCAAGATGTTTACAAACCCATATTTTCTTTTTAACATCACAACCTAACATAAACAGGCAGCAGTTTAAAAACTAAATTAATAATAAAAATAAATAAATAAACAAAAAGAACAAATCACCAATCAACCTTCACCACCAGCGGCAAATGGCTATTACAGGGTGATGCCGTTTTAAAGGCGTTAACAGATTAGATGTGTTACTGTGGCATACGCTATCTTTGTGTAACATTGTCGACATCCAACTGTCTTTGGAGATGGGGGGGGTCCTTATCTCTGGCCTGGCATCTGCATTAGCCATGCTGATACTGCTGACATGCTGTCACCTCCCCCACCTAAAAGCGTTTCGGTGGAAACTCACGTCTAACTTTAGTTCTGCCTCGGCGCAAAAATAAAAATTTAGATTTGGGGGGGCAAGTATCAAAACGGTTCAATACAACTACTCACTACTATTATTTTCCATGTTTTTTGCTGGCTGTAGCTGCAAAACGAGATTTGTTTACTGTTTTGTATATTCAGTTTCCTTAGAGGCAGTTATTGTGGCTACAGGAATTTTCAATTTGCAATGCAAAGCTGGTTTCTGCAGCGTAAAACGGTTCATGAGAGGTCGGAGGATTCAGACAAAGCACTACTGAAGGCCTGGCTGTGTGATGCACGCTCCACCACTGGTTATTGACTCACATTTCTCTTTATTAATATTATTTATTTGTTAATGTAACCCCTTAGAGTTAAACATCGTTAAAAACCCAATCCAATGAAAATATCTAGGGTTGGGCGATGTCCCCTAAATTGTCCGTTGACGATGTTTGCTGTCAACCATCGGGATGGACGATGATATCGTCAGGGGTGGCGCTATTTTTACATTTTTCGTTCTTATATAACTGCTATTCGTTATTTTACTTTTTTTATTTTATTTCCCAACTAAGGGGGAAAGTCACTGAGGGAAGTGACTTTAACAAAAAAAGTAACAAACAACATAGAAAAGAAGTAGTCCGCTCCCGCACTTAACTAGTGAAGTGGACCGGCGGAGCGCAGATTAACAGCTCTGTGTTTGATGGGAAGGGGGGGGGGGTACATGAGCGGTATGTGTGGGAGATTTAGGACTGCGATCCGTCCCGCAGCTCTAGGGGTACTACTAGCTACCGAACTCAGAACCGGGTCTAAACGTGTGTCTGAGCACAGCTCGGATCGTCAGCAGACACACAGCGGTTTGAGCTTCAAAGCAGAAATGTCGCTCAGTCCTTAGAAACCGTTCAAACAATCACGTGGATTTGTGTTTCCAGTCGTGTCCCGACTAAATAAAGGCTGATGTTATTCACAGGATGCAGCGCCACCCAAAGCTAATGTTGTTAGCCCGTGTTAGCATACTGCTAATCCTGGCTCCGTTCAGAAAAAGCACTGACCACACGGATCAAAATTCAAATGATGAGCGAACAGGTGTTTCATAAGAACCGTAACATTATTAAAAGCACGTTTAGAAGATCGTCTCATATTTTACCGAGCTGACATGTCAATGTATATAGCCGCTCAGCGCTGTTTAACATTGTTTTGTATTGAATTGTTACATTCCATAAAGTTTGAAAAAAAAGCCGCTCGGCGGAATCTATATCCCCTTCCGGTTTTCAAACCCTACTGCATGTGCGAATGATTTATTCCGACCGAAAGTGTGACCTTAGTGAACGTTTTTATATTCTGAAAACATTTTTCTGGGCCCATCTACACGGTTGGATTCTAATCCGACCATTGATCCCATCAAGATATTTTGTACATGTACCCGCGGCTTATGGCGTCGACGCGCAACGTGGCGGGGGCGTGGCATCACGATGGTGGTCTCTACATCGGGATGTCAGTCACCCATCACGATGGACGATGGTATCGTCCATCGGCACAACCCTAAAAATAACAATGGATTTATCTGGTCTTTTCCAGACGCTCAAAGTGGTTCCAGTGTGTCCATTATTCATCCATACTTGGTGATGGTGAACTACTGATGTAGCCACAGCTGCCCCCAGGGCAGATGGACAGAAAATGGCGTTACCGTGTTCTTGTAGCATTTTTCTAATGATGGAGGAAATATAGAAAGAAAATGGGGTTCAATTTGTAGTATTTCTTTGTTCAAATCGTTGTGAATCGTCGGCAGCCGTCCGTCCGTCTCGAGAGACGATGGTGTAGGTCCTTGTTGAATCTACCTGCACCGCCGAGAGTGGCTGTGCAGTCCGATTCTGGAATGGCAGTTGTGAATCAGAAGCAGATAAAAAAAAATGCTGTCGGAAAATATGCTGGGCGGGGCCACAAGCCCCTTGCTCCGCCCTATTCTGAGGCGTTGTAGACAAATAGATCCATGAACGTCAGAAACCTGGATCTGAACTGCACGGCTGGATGGCGCCAATGTTTTTGTTGCAGCGCCAATATTGGGTTGGGGTTATGAGGGGGCTGTAAGCTAGCAGGAGAGAGTGTAAACAGAGAACTGTGAATTCTGCAGAAACTATGTCCTAGAAAACGTCAGATTTTTGGATTACGGCTAAAAACGGCATCATCATCGTCATAAAAAGACCAGGAAGTAATGCCTTCAGATTTTAATGATTAGGTAAATAAAATCTGAAAAAGGTTAAACATTAAAGTGATTTATTTATTTATTTATGACAAACTGGTCTTAAAGCCCTTTTGGTTTTTGAGATTGATTTTTTTTTTAATCTAGTAGAACAAAAATAAGTAGTTCTAAACAAAAAGCCACAGTATACAATGTGTTTGGCCTTCTGGTTACCTTAACAAACCAAAAGAAAGGTGATTATGACGGCATAGAAATAAACGGCAAATAATTCATTTTCCTGCTCAGAAATCGGTTCCATCGTTGAGGGAAGAGACGAGGCAGCAGTATGGAAGTCAGAGATGAGTAACATCCTGACTGCTGACAAAGCAGTCGACTTCAGGCCCAGCATGAAGCTGTCAGGCCATTGGCTCTTGTGAATGCACGCCGCCCTGTGTGTGTGTGTTGGCTGACGGTAGTCGTGGGCAAACAGACAGGCATGGGGGATTGTCTCTTTGCCTGCAGGGACATGGGATCGATGAACTGGATATGATTTGACTTCTATTGAAAACAAGTTTCCATTCTTGTCAGCGTGTCTGTAGACATAAAGAGACACGGATATAAAATCCTATTCAGTACAAAATATTTCACAGTCATACCAGACCATATCATATCAGAGAAGTTACACTCTTGGAGAGCTTTAAAGTCAAACTGTTCCTCCACTATCGCGTGGTAGTAATTAAATTAAATTAATTTTATTTATATAGCACCTTTCATGACGAGAAGACAGCTCAAGGTGCTGTACATAAAAACAAAAACAAAAGCAATAAAATACAATAAAATACATTCAATTAGCCCCGCGCAATAAAATACACAAAGACAAACACCAGTGGATAGTAAATTAGTGATTAAAATAAAGAGAAACCAGAATAAAGAGAAACCAGAATAAAGAGAAACCAGAAAGCGCCGTCTGCCCTGTCCTCCTCTCGGCAGGGGTGTCAGTATAGACCCAAACACCCCAGCCCGGGGGTGAGAAAACACTCGAAAACAGTCTAATTTGAAATAAAAAGAATATTTGGTAAAATATAAATCTTGATTAAGCAAATAAAATGATAAAATGATGTGCAAAAACATCATAAGACGTAAAAAGAATGAAGAGTAAATATATGTGATAAAATATCATAAAATATAAGAATAGAAAATAGTGGATTAAACAAGTAAAATGCTAAAAATGATGTAGTAAAACATCATAAAACATAAAAAGGGATAAAATCTAATTAAAAGCTATTTTAAAAAGGTGTGTCTTTAGTTTCTTTTTAAAAACCTCCACAGTTGATGAAGCCCTCACATCTTCAGGTAGACTATTCCACAGACGAGGCCCGTAGTTTCTAAATGAGGCCTCGCCGTGGTTTTTTGTCCTGACCCTGGGGACCTTCAGCAGGCCTGCACCTGAGGACCTAAGGGCTCTAGGAGGTTCGTACGTTAAAAGCAAGTCGGATATAAAAGAAGGACCAACACCATGGACAGCGCCGTCTTCTAGGCATGAATGAACCATTTGGGGACATATTAGAACATCTTTCTTTGTCCATTCTTCAAGAAGAACCCCTTTGAGAGCCTGGAGGGAGACTGATGCTCCACTTGTTATTCAGAATTCCCTACAGGTGTTGGATTGGGTTTAGATCAGGAGACATTCTCGACCAATCACCTTCACCCTTCAGAACTGCAGCAGCTGCTTTAGAAGTTTTGAATCATTGTCGTGTTGGAAAAGTTCTTGAAGTGATGGCAGAAACTTGTCCTTTAGTAGAGAGCCATACATTGTTGAGTTCACGATCCCATCAATGAAATGCAGCCCCCCCACACCAGCAATCCCACATCAGGACACTGTCACCGCCGTGTTTTACTGCAAGCACCATGCATGTCTCTTTGAAATCCTTACCTTTGCGACGCCGTACAGTTTTAAAACCATTAGTTCCACAAACAGTGATCTTAGTCTCATCACTCCAGAGTATTGAGTCCCGGTACTCTTCATCTTCATCTTCATGGACCCTAGAAGATTTAAGGCGCGCTTTTTCATGCATGTGTTAGGGGGGTGGTTGATGATGAATGGCAGTAAGAAATTTGGAGATGGAATGAAAAGATGTAATTGAATTATTGCAGGTTAGAGGGATGATCTGGGTGAGAACACACAAGCCACCAAAGAGGAACCAAGTATTTTTGGCCACAACAATAATTTATTAATCCTAAAAACCTAAATGGCCAATAAGATGGTAAAAAAAAAAAACTATAAAATACATAAAACAGCTCTAAAAAGTATAAAATACAATAAGATGAAGAAACAGGGTAAAAACTAGTAAAAAGCTATATTAAAAGTCCGGGGGACAGCTGACAAAAGCAGCTTTGGGAGACAGCAGATCCAGAATCCAGGGGACGTCCTCCACCCGCCAGACTTGACCCATGATGTCCTTCCTCCATGACCAGGGAAGTCCTCGGGTCACACGCACCAGGACCTGCAGGCAAACATATCTGCCAGCACCAGAAGCAACCACGGTTGCCTTAGGCCATCCTGAGGAGTGTGGCTACGCTTTCCCATACTTACAGGCCAGGCAGAGTTCCCCTCTGCCTCTGCGCGTATTCAGCCTCACACACTCCTCCCCGTGTCATGTCGCTTCTGGCTGGCCTTCCAGCGCGCTGGGACTCCTGCGTGGAAACACACAAGCGGCAGCACCAAAGGTACTCCAACATCCAGGCTGGACCCAGCCTTCTTGTGTGTTTCTACCAGTCTGCTAAGTCACGGCGGGCTACTTACAACACAGGCAGGGTCCCTGCCCTGCCCCTGCGTGTTGACGGCATGGCAGAACTGGCGGTCCCAGCGGTCCAATAGCCCCTGGTGCGTGCGCCCTCCTCACTCCATTGGTGCATCTGATGAGTGGTCTGGCGGCCCAAATGCGTCCCCTGTGCATACAGGCCCGGTGGTTCCCGTCGTGTATGCCATGCTCCCAGGGTGCGCAGAGCCAAGCGCCCCTGGGATGTGCGCCCTCCTGGCCGGGCAGGAACTTTTCCCAGAGTCTGCTACATTCTGGGGCCCGTCTGTTTCTCTGCTCCACTCCTATATAGTCTATTAATTAAGAGCAGGTGCCTCTAATTAAGGGGCGTGTCCACATGCAGCATGCAAGGGGTGAAAAAACACAACATGCAAAAAGCCATCCAATCATGCAATTTGTCCCACCAGCTCACACATGGGCTTTAGGAGAGGCTTCCTTCGTGGACGATAACCATGCATGCTGTTCCTCTGCAGTGTGCGCCGTATGCAGTGTGCGGTCCAGTTTGGCGTTCTACTGCTTTAGCTAACTGCAGTGAAGCATTTTCTTCAACCCTTCTCATCAGAAGACGCTCCTGTCCAGATGTTAGCTTCCATGGACGGCCTGGACGTCTCTGTAAGATGGTCGCACTTCCATCCTCGGATCACTTTTGCTTCAATGATTTGACTGATATGTAAAGCTTTGCTGATCTTCGAGTAACCTTCACCTTTCTTGTGCAGAAATAGGACTGCACGATATGAGGAAAACTCGAGATATGCGATATTAGTGATCAATATTGCGATGACAATATGATTTGCGGTATATAAACAAATAGCACAACAACCAAAACATCATTCCCATTTCATTGCAACAATTTAAAAATTATACTCCAAATGACCCTCGTCGACGTAGGAGGCAAACATCTAACATAAAGGGCTCATCTGATTGGTCGTCAACGTGAAAGGGTCCATCCGATTGGTCAAATGCATAAATTTGATTCATTAAATGCTTCAAGCTGCCATTAGATTGTTTTAGCTCATTTAATGCAACCATTTATTGCGATTTTTGCCGTCTTTTGCAAAATCCATATTGCTCATCTTGACATCGCGACAACGATAAATTTGTGATATACTGTGCAGGCCTATGCAGAAAAATGATTTCCTTTCTCAGATTTGATGACATTTCTTTCCATGGGGAGCTGACAGAATGAAATGGGACGGGCTTTTCTTTATTAAGAAATGCACTTTACCTGTGTGCTGGACACCTCTCAAATGCATCACACTCACCTGGGGTTGAAGGCCTGTTCATTGGAAGTTTGTAGCTTGGCTTCTCTCCTAAGACTATGACTGGTGTGTACTTATTTTTGCAACATGGATTGACTTAATTTGTTGGGAAATAGCAATGGCCGACCTTTGTAGGTGTATTTTGTAGTCTAGTATTTCACAGAAATGTTGATTCTGAAGGGAAATTAAGGGTTTTCTGACAAATGTACTCATTTATGCTGGCACTGTACACTCTAAACATGACTTACAATCGGTGAAATTACTGATGGATTACTGATGTTCCAAGGCTGTAAAACGGGAGACACAGCAGAGGGGATTGATTGACAGGGTCTACAGCCAATCAGGATGTAGAACACAATGGACTGAAAAAATCCGTGTAAAGAGACTGAAAGGTGAACTGTGATATTGCGAGGAAACAGTGTATTTGTAAAGGATTTGTTGTCTTTTTTGTTGTTTTTGGTGAGTATGATAAACATTTCAGACTTATCTTAAAATACTATTATTACACTTTATCATTTAGTACTTTTTACAAATTAATTCTAACTGTACAATAAATGGTCTTTATAACACTTGAGCCAAACTGTTCAGTTTTCAATGGGATTATGTTCATAGGTTTGAAATCCAGACTATCAAAGTGTGTAGAAACGCTGTTCTGTTGATTTCACTCCTCTCTTTTTACAGTGTGTTCTGGTGTTCAGTACAGTTGCTCCAAACTGTGTTGGTGTGTCGGTTCACTGCGTAGCCTGTTGTGCGTCACTGCTGCTAAATCCTGTTTATCACATGGTGGTGAAATATTTTCCATAAATGTTGTTCAGGGTGGTTAACAGTTGTAATTTAACAGACATTAACAACGGCATTTCTAAT